>OMLB01015523.1:14434-73576 GCA_900302555.1 Myripristis jacobus | reverse complement strand
GTAAATAAATTTATTTTTTAAATGTTTGAATTATTGTGCTAAAAAGTTTTCGTAAAAATGGCTCTCAGTGTTTAATGAAAAAAAGTGTGAATTAATCCAGCTGCATTATATGTGTTGCTTCTTTTTTAAAAGTTAAAATGGAAGTGGGAGGCCCGAGTGTTTGTAACCTTAATTTACTATTAATTTCCCAGAATCTATCCATCTGGTGTTACTGTCTGTTTCCTAATGGGCCAAAGCCTGAACAGATGCAACACTGATTCTCAAACTAAAATCTTTTCAGGGGGTTATTACATGTCAGCTCTGCTGAACAGGGAAATAGTGTGTTGAAGGATCATCTTTAAGTTGAAAGAGATTAAAAAAAAGAAAAATTGTACATACATTCATGTTCAAAGTGTGTTTGAATGTAGCAAATTTTATGTATCTAACTAAATTTCATCAAAAAGTGACTGTGAATTGCGATGACTAATTAAAACTCTCAAACAAAGATAATAATGAGAACAGAAAATCTAAACATTGTATTTTATTCTGTTACATGCCTAAGGAGCCATTTACCGGTTTCTGTCTTATTTTACTGTCTTCGAAATTTTGAACTTGTTTATCAAATTGGCCCATATGTCACTAAGACATTCTGTGGTAGTTTATTATAGAAATAACATCATCCTACCTATTGAAGTTTTCATCTTCAAGCTTGAAGTCTATTATTGATAATATTGTGTAATTCATTGCCTGCTGTTGTTTTCTGGACTGTCAACTGCAATTTTCCAGAATCACAATTTTGTTTTACTGGGTATTAGAAAAAAATATTGATTTGGTTTCAAATTGAATAATAATAATGATTTGGAAAATTTGTATTAAGCTGTTTGAACTATAATATAGATGGAGTGTGCCCTATAGAACAATACAATCACTCAGAGACTTAATTTAGTGTACATTTCTCACACAAATCCATATCGTCCTAATGCAATAAACTCCTCACTTGTGTTACTTTACTCTTAGCAGTGTAAAATGAACACACACACACACACATACACACACACAAAGAAAAAAAACCAAACAAATAAAAAATACAATGTGCGGGTACAGTTTCACCAAAATGTGGTGACTACCCAATTTTTGACCACAGATGTGACAGTATAGTGAATTATATAAATGGACTGGAGATCAATAAACTGTATGGGATTTCATTAACTGTCTGGATACACAGTTGAGAGGTCAGATAACTGTACTGAACTTTATTGATTTTTGAAAGAATATTAACATCAGAAAACAAGAAGAGTGAATAGTGCTCGACTTCCATGAGAAAAAACATTTGTTTATGCACTAAATCAATGTTTTGGGGCCTGTCATGTTTTTTTGTTTTTTTTTTTAAGTTGTATCACACAGTATTTACTGTTTCAGCACTGTATGCAACTATGAACTTTTTAAAAAGTTGGGCAACTATTGCCTTCTCTAAACTAAATTACATTTTTAAAGAAAATGTAGCAGCCACCAGTAGCAGCAAATTACACAAGATTGTTATAAATCAGTGTTATAAAAAATCATGAATAATAAATTCTTTTCTTGCTTATTTCCCCTTTTCAGGCATCTTGGAGGGCATGGACAGAGAGGAGATGAGTGGAGGAGAAGGCCGTCAGGGCAGCAAGGAAACACATGTGTGTGAGAAGTGCTGTGCTGAGTTCTTCACGTGGAGCGAGCTGAGCGAGCACCAGGCCGTCTGCACCGAGGACCCTCTGGTGCTGATAGTGAGGGACGATGACGGGATGCCTCTTCCTGAGGAGTCTCCGGTCAGGCCCTCCCCTGTTCCCAGTATGGCACCCAGTGACTCAACCGCCGCAGAGTCCACGGACGGGGGCTTTGAGCTTGGGGAGACTCTGGTGAACGACAACGACAGCCTGGACAATCTGGAGGAAATGAGGGAGCACGATGAAGTCATGGAGCTTGAGCATCGTCCACAGGACAAACACACGGCAGCCTCCAGCCCCCAGCCTCCAGATTCTGCTGAGTCCTCTTCCCCTCATGTGACGGCTGCTGGCAACTACAGCATCCCGAGTACAAATGTGACACTGGAGATTCTTCACAGCACAAGGGTGGCTGTTGCTCAGTTCTCCCAGGGAATAAGCAGCAGTGGGACTGGAGGGAAGGCGGCCTCGGCAGCCATCCCAGTGATCCTGGAGCACCTGCTAGCTCTGCAGCAACAGCAGGTTCACCAGCTGCAGCTTATTGAGCAGATCTGCAGCCAGGTTGCCATCATGAACAGACAACCAACGCAAGCAGCGTTAAACCCAGTCTCAAGAGCTCTCTCTTTGGCACCTAACCCCTTCCCATCTCAAGGCATCATCCCTCCACCTATCCTTCCACTGTCAGGGACAATGCCCTCGACCATTAATGGGCAAGCCTCTGTTTCTTTGTCATCTGTACTTGAAAAGTCACAAAGCCTCTCCTCACAAACTGTATGTGGCCAGTCCAACTATAGAGATGTTAGATGTACCTCTGCCTCCTCAGAAAACACAGCCCAACCCCCTGCTAGCTGTAGCAGTACCGTTTCCACATTACTATCTCCTTATACAGGCTCACACACAAGCAGCATTAGCTGTACTCAGACACTCAGCTCCTCCAGCCCGTTGTCCCTGGGGCAGAGCAGCCTCCTCAACTCATCCTCCAGCCTCCCATTTCTACCTCAGAGCCCCCCCAGCAGTGTCATCTTCCCTAACCCGTTGGCCAGCATTGCTGCCACAGCTAATGCACTTGACCCTCTTGCAGCCCTGATGAAGCACAGGAAAGGAAAACTGCCCAACGTATCTTTGTTCGAAACCAAGCCCAGCCCAGAGGAGCCCTTCTTCAAGCATAAGTGCAGGTTCTGTGCCAAAGTGTTTGGCAGCGATAGCGCTCTGCAGATCCACCTGCGCTCTCACACAGGCGAGCGGCCCTTCAAATGTAACATCTGCGGCAACCGCTTCTCCACGAAAGGGAACTTAAAGGTCCACTTCCAGAGGCATAAAGAAAAGTATCCTCATGTTCAGATGAACCCCTATCCTGTGCCAGAGTATCTAGACAATGTGCCAACAAGTTCGGGTATTCCCTATGGAATGTCATTCCCCCCAGAAAAGCCGGGTTCCTCTTGGCTGGATAGTAAACCTGTTGTTGCAACTCTACCCACCCCTATGGGTCTTCCGCTTTCCTCTACTCTTACAAGTATAGGAAGCTCAAATGACCCTGTAAGTGTAACACCATCTCCCTACCGGTCAGCCTCAGGTGAATCAGTGTCTTTGTCACCTAATCGTATAGGCAGTGAGCCTCATTTCCCTCCTGTTTCAGAATCTCCGCAATCTAACCGCGAGACAGAACCCTCCAGTGTACTGAAAGCAGAGGGAGTGCACTTGCCCCAAAACTGCACCCTGACACTGAGGGCAAACCCAGTTACTGTGGCAGTGACCACCACAACACCAACTGTGGCCACCACACCAGAGCCCGCCACCCCAGCATCGCCCATCTCCAACTCTCCACCCATCTCACTCAACTCGGAGGAGATGAGGTTCCCGTCCGGCGACCTCCTTAACTCTATGCAAACATCTGAGACCTCAAAGCTTCAGCAACTGGTGGAGAATATTGACAAAAAGATTACAGACCCCAATCAGTGTGTCCTCTGCCACCGTGTTCTCAGCTGCCAGAGTGCGCTGAAGATGCACTACCGCATCCATACTGGGGAGAGACCCTATAAATGTAAGGTATGTGGCAGGGCTTTCACCACCAAAGGCAACCTGAAGACTCACATTGGTGTTCACAGAGAAAATCCTCCTGTCCGGGTGCAACATTCATGCCCCATCTGCCAGAAGAAGTTCACCAATGCTGTTGTTCTGCAGCAGCACATCCGTATGCACATGGGCGGGCAGATTCCAGACTCATCCCTCATGGAAGGGCTGCAAGAGATGGATAGTGATACATCCTTGCACGAGAGGAACTTTGACAGTCTTAGCAGCAACGACAATGACCTCATTGATGATATTTCAATGGAAGACGATAATGAGGAAGAAGACGAGGAAGCAGAAAATATGGAAGACTGTCTAAGTCCGAAGCCCTTCAGCTCTGCCTGTAATTCACCTCTTAAGTCCTCGGCCATTGTTTCAAGTATAGCAGCGCTGGAGAACCAAATGAGGATGATTGACTCCACAGTAAGCCTAAACCACTCATTTGGCCTAAAGTCACTGACTAATGGTTTTATGGAGAGTGATCAACTCGCTATCAACTGCTCCTCAACAGAGAAGAAGATGGAGACTTGCAATGCAGACAGCTCAAACGGGTCCGAATCCTCCTCCACTTCACCTCATGTATCAGCATCCCCTACACAAAGCAAATCTGAAGGCATGACGATCAAATCTCCTGCAGTGAACAACAGGCCAGAGTCTCAAGAGGCTCTGGCTGCCGCAGTGAAGAGAGAGCAGTCTGATTCTCCTACGTCTACATCAGCGGCTGCAGCGGCCCAGGAGCTGAGAGGAGGCCAGTCCGGTAAACTATGTGTGAAGGAGGAGAATCCTTACAGCATGTCGCTCCAGCTGAGCAGAGAACGAGGTAAAGTTACAGTGTCAAGTATCTGTGTATTGACTGAAGCAATGATGCATAGATTGTTGTAGGTGACAAAAGTAAAAAATTAATTATACAGCATTTTTCATTTTTCGGGACATTTCGCTAATCCGTTGAAAGTGTGCAGAATGGTGGCTTTGCTGTGTGTAAATCACACTGTGTTTTCAACGAATAGTGGCTACAGCTGAGGGGAAAACATCACTTCTATTCATTCATTTCAGCTGCCAGTCAAAGCATTCCAAGCCTGGTTACCAGCACTTCATCGGGCATGATTAAAACCGAGATGAATGGACACAGTCAACCAAACAACCCAAATGAGGGGCAGCACCCACCGTTCAGTCTCCACGTCCCTCCGGTTTATCCCTCTGTCGGCAGCCCAGGAATGACCGCCCTGCTCGGCCCCGCTCCTCCCCGCCGGACGCCGAAGCAGCACAACTGCAACGTCTGTGGGAAGAACTTCTCGTCAGCCAGCGCCCTCCAGATCCATGAGCGCACACACACTGGGGAGAAACCGTTTGTCTGCTCGGTCTGCGGCAGAGCTTTCACCACTAAAGGCAATCTAAAGGTAGTGAAAGGACAATTTTCTGGTGCATTAGCCAGAGTTAGACCACTATACCAGTTTGTTGTTGTATCAGGCGGGTAATTGACTTTTATTAAATATTGGATATTGGCTTGTCATGTTGTCTGCTGACGGTATGATGGATTAGTCGGTAAACCTGGTTATAAACTTTATAATAAGGTTCTGTTTTATTGGTTTAACCCTAGTATTGTCAGGTCTTGGACCATTTTAACAGTGGCTCAGTTTGCAAATGTTGTCCATGAAATACTTGTCTGAGTTAAAAATACATTTAATAGCGTAGTTAGTTTAATTTGGAGTGGGTTTAGACATTTTGCCATTCCTCATTGACTCTACTTGGGATTGATGCATACACCAGCAGTTCAGTGATGTTCCATAAATGTTTGCACTTGAAATTCGGAGAAACTTGGAATAAAAGCAACCACCAAATGGCAAATTTCATCATGTTTTCCTCCTCCTTGCCTCTTTTCCAGGTTCATATGGGTACTCACATGTGGAACAACGCACCAGCCAGGAGAGGCCGGCGGCTTTCGGTGGAAAACCCCATGGCTCTGCTGGGCGGAGATGCCATGAAGTTCGGGGAGATGTTTCAGAAGGATCTGGCGGCTCGAGCTATGAATGTAGATCCTGGATTTTGGAACCGCTATGCGGCAGCTATCACCAACGGCCTGGCCATGAAGAACAATGAGATCTCAGTGATTCAGAATCGAGGCATCCCTCAGCTTCATCCTATGAGTGCAGGCATGGACAGAGTGAGCGCTGGAGGAAGCCCAGTAACGAGTCTAGGAAAGACGGGCATGGACCTGGGAACTAACAGACATTTTACTATGTTGATTGATGACAGTAAAGAAATTGGGATCAACTGAATAAAGGTGAATGGTGAATAAATTCATTATGCAAACTATTATGGAAGTTGAAATATTTGTAAGACATATTGTTGTTCTTATGTGTTGTATTAAATATAGACTTAAAGAAGAACTTTTTATCAATTGACAGAGCGTAGTAGGCTATTCATTTTGTTATTTTATTTTGCAGTCATTTGTGGGTGTTGTTTCTTTTCTACAAGTACATAAGTTTCATTTGTCTCTGAGAATCCTACGGTGCTGACCTGGAGACGTGTCGTTACTCTACAGAGGGGAACACGATGAAATCAGTGATGCAAAGTGTCTGCTCTCCTCTGGACAGCTGCCCAATGCTGCTAGCTGGTGCAAAGCACAAAATACACTCATAAATATCCACAATTACACGCTGAAATGAACTACCCTCAACATTATGGTGAACCATTCTTCTTACACATCCGTTGGTCAGAATAAAAACAAGAACAAACAACTGTCTGTATGTTCAATCCACTACCTCACTCTGTGTTAGTCAATAGGATTACAATGACAAGAAATGTCTTCATGTTTAAACACTGAGCAGAGTTTACTTACAATGATGTCATTTAACCGAGTACCTGATAGACTTTACACCTGAGCAAAATGCTCAACATGGATTGAGGTCTTTTGTTTCATTTAGCTGAGATGCATTTCACCAAGAACTGCTTTCGCTAAATTTAGCCTACTTATGCATTGTGTCAGCGAGGATCCTTGATATAAATTATTTTGTCTGCAATCAATGTAAATTAGGAGAGGATCAAGTACTGTAGTGTACAGATGCACACTCATAAACAGAATGTATTTGGGAACACGTTTCTGTATTTTGTTTTTCTTCTTTGCTCTTGTTGTAGGCCTGCATCAAGTCATCTTCTCAGTTGCTGAATACTCTTCCAAAACACTGTATTTTAGCAGAAAATGGTTAGCGTTCACCGTCTTATTTTTATTTTGGTGCAGTCAATCACTTTTTAAAGAGTAGGTGATTCTTTGTAAAATGGCGGATGTCTATTCATTGATGTAAATAAGACGCATTTGCTCGCTGGTAGGCCTACACTGGGACAGGATAGAGACACTATTTTTCTAGAGTGCAGCAGAAACACAGGAGCAGTGCAAGTCTCTCTCAATAAGTCGTTATTACAGGTTTTGTTGGGCTGACAAAATGCAGATTAAAAACACTTTACATGTTTGGTTCACAATATCTATTTAATTAAATAAAAGACAAGAGGAAGTATGATAAAGTGGTCAGCTCATTCATCACATAGGGATTTACATTACGAAATGTGAAATGGAATGAAGAGTTTGAGTTTATTATTTTAGTGATGGATTGTTTTAAAGCTTAAATTTAATTATAATAATGCAAAAACAGTATGAATCACAGACGGCACATTAATGAATTGTGCTATTTTTCACACTCGTTTTTTTGGAAACTATTTTATTTTATTCATTTATTTATTTATTTTTAGCACTTTACTTAAATTTTAGTCACCAAGAAGAGGTTCGGCAAAGGATGTGTGACACATGCTGCCTTCAGGTGCTCCATTCACCGGCACTCACTTCCTAGACCGAAAATCGGAAATAGACGCCTCACATTCAAGCATTTTTAGTCAGAAATAAGTATAAAATATTACAAAACGTGATTACACAAAACAACATAAACAACATTCTTTGTTGTTTCAGTTGGTATTGCTTCATTTTATAAATCAAGAGGCAAAAAACAAAAAACAAAAACAAAAACAAAAACAAAAAACTTAAGAAAAGAAACCACACATTAAGCATGTAATTTATGCTTATGTTAATTTATTACAAACACAACTAAACAACACCAACTAAAATTTAAATATGCAGTGAAAACAAATATACAATATAACTAATTAGCCACATATAATGCCAGATAATAATAACAAGATTATTATAGTTATAGTTTATTATTATAAAAAATGTCAAATGTAGGATCAGTTGTTGACAAGGGTCCCATGTTCTCTGCCACTATGGCTCATTTCGGCAACTCGAGCTGTCGCCTCCCTCTCTCCCAGTCCCGTGTACCACGGTGTTTGTACGTCATGCGGATTCCCATATTTCTGCGCAGCACCTGAAGGCACCATAGACCCTGAGCGTTTTTTTTAGTGTGACGTCATGATGTGTACTGCCCAGCCAAGATGGCTGACAGCATCCCGTTAAACCCGGTGCGGAAGAACTCGAAAAAAATCCCGTATTATAACTCAGCGAGACTTTCAAGGTACGGAAGAAGCTGACCGTTTCTTCGGTCGAGCGCCGAAGAGGCGGTCATTTGTCAGATATTTTGTTTTCTCCGGCTCGCAGGCTGTGTGTGGGTCGCGGCTTGGGGTGCGTTAGCTCGGCTAGCTCGGCTGTTGTAACCGACACACTGACAGCTCCTCCACATATTCTCGCCTGACAGTTGACTGATTTGCTCTCTCCTCCATCGGTAAAACCACCGACCATTCTGGCATCACATCTGAAACTGATTAACCATACATTAACACCCATTTTGTACCTTGTTGGTGATGTAGGCAGCGTACCTTGGTGTGAAAACATTGTGCTGACCACTGCACTGACCAGGTGCCCTCTGACTTTTACAGTCACATGACGGCTCCTGGTGTCTTTTTCAGGATTTTGACCAAGTTTTTCCGCCGTTCATAGAAGTTTAGTATGAATACGAGCACTGTTCCACCAGCTTACTGTCCAAGTTTCAGGTTGGACCGCAGGACTGGACCATGCTGAGCTTGTACGAAGCATAAGAGACGGACAGGAAGTGAAGTAGCTGCATGACCAGGTACCT
The DNA here is from genome assembly GCA_900302555.1 of Myripristis jacobus. Lineage (NCBI taxonomy): Eukaryota > Metazoa > Chordata > Actinopteri > Holocentriformes > Holocentridae > Myripristis > Myripristis jacobus. The sequence continues at coordinate 64,752 of OMLB01015523.1, read as the reverse complement.
GTAGGCCACAGACTGTCAGCTAACATCAGCTAGTAAACAAACAACACTGTTATAAACCAGTTTAGTCCAACAGCAGCTGCTTCTGCTCACTTTCCCAAGCTTAAAGTGACTCAATCTCCCAAACTGACTCTGCAAATGAACATGAACAAGTGGGTTTAATCACATCAGAGTAAATCACAATACATACTATTTATAATAATAATAATAATAATAATAATAATAATAAAAACAACATGCACAGTATAGACAACAAGAACATTGTGAATGGTGTTTATGAGTCAAGCAGAGTTATAGCTTTTGGTGTGAAAGACTTCTTGTAAATGTTGTCATCTTCTCGAGAGGCAGTTTTATGAATTCTTTATATAACAGGATGAATAGGATCACATGCAAATTGTCCTGCTTTTGGTGTCACCTGCATTTTATACACACATCCTACTAGTCTCTGCTCTCTCCCAATAATTTTCTAGGCTATGTTTATAACTCTTGATCGTCTATTTTTATCTCTTCACTCTCTGCCAGCGTAGATCTGATCATAAACACCACCAACATGCTAAACTGCCATTCTCATCCCGTTAGTACAAAGAATATGATGATACTTTTCATTTGCTCCCTTCAGCTGGAGGTCAGACTGCAGGTACAGCTTACAGAGCAGCGATCCTGAAACTGGTAGGGATTCAGTGTCTGACCCCAGGTTTGAGTCCAAGCCCTTCAGCTGACAGATATCTTAAGTGCCATCCTGCTGCCTCACTCCCTCTTTACTGTAGGACTGGTAAAATTTTGTCCAAAAGACCTTTTTTGCCACCTTATACCTTATGTTTCATCATTCATCATCCATCATCACAGAGAGATTTCTTCACAGCCTATAGAGAGAGACTGTCTCTGTTTTTTTGTGTCTGGCAGAGGGCTGGGTGATATATTGGTGTTAGATTCATACTGTGGTTAGAGACTAGATATCATAATATTGTGACATGGCGTAGGCGTTGTCTTTTCCTGGTTTGGTGTTTACTACAGGTTATTCAAGTGTGTTTGTGTAAAACTGCCTGCAGGAATGTATGTAAAGAAAATGATCCTCACCTGTCCTCACTCGCACACTCACAACCAACCACAGGAGAAGCCAGTAAAAACGGCACTTGTGTAAAATCAAACACTTTTAATAAGTTACCGTTGAAGTTTGCAGGTTCAGTTTGAAGTGTCTGACACTGTGATAGTCTCTATTGGAAACCTGTCCTTTATCACATGACACTAAATCCTGTAACTGTGTGTGGCCAGAATCAGAGTCGTAGAACCACAAACTGGCGTAATTGGAGAAGAGTTCATACTGACACTCATGGTACAAGGATAGATAACAGGTTGTTTTCATAACTGACAGTCAATGGTTCCTACAGGATGACAGTGTAACTGCTCACCTCCTGAAATTTGCAGGCGGTGTCAGCAGATACGTCAGGTCGCACCGGCTTGTACGTGTTCTGCTTTGGCGTGATGAACTGCTCTTTAGGGCTGCACCAGTGAGGACTTCTGTGAATGGTTGGTCTTAAGGTCATAATCCCCCTGACGCTAGTTTTAGGCTCTTATGTCACATGTCTTTCATGTACAGCTGGGTGACTTTTCAGCCTGTTTACGTTCACATGGCAACAACCTGCCAATCGCTCACTTCTGCGCATCATCTGCGAGTGATGCAAACACCTCTGTGCAGTTACTGTCAGTATGCTTGTATTGGAGAGAAGTATGCTTGAGTCCTGAATTTACTCTCTCGTTCACCTTTTTACATTTAAAACTGGGATGTTGTCAGTTGTTGGCATTTTTCAATTTGTGATCGAACCCTTTTCTATTCATTACTCTTAAACAGTCAACAAATATTTTTTTGGTTTTGTTTTTTGTCTTTGCAAGTGCAATAAATAACCTGCAATGTCTGACTCTCACGTTAGGCTACACATAAACAAGAATTACTTGTATAGGTACTGCATCCTGAATGATATGATTATATGTGAAAACATGATCAGCACTCATTTATCTAATTTCACTCATTGTTTTTGGAAATAGATGAATTAAATTTTTCAGGTTCATGTTAATTGAAGAGGTCAGTCCACCTCATTGGAACTCCAGGTTAGACACTGTTAATTTGTGGCACCCGTATTTTGGTCTGAAAAGGTCTTAGCAAACACTAATTTATATATTTTCTATTGGAAACGATCAAATATGAATGTTGATTTTAAAGACTAGTGACACTATAATCTGGCATGGTGCTGGATCAAGTGGATCAACACAGATAGGTTCAAATTTTCTTTATTCCAGATCTGTCAGTGCTGAAACGTTTTTTTTAATTGTAACATCTTGAAGTGGTTTCTCGTTTTTTTAACCAAAAGGGTCATCTCAGAATACTGAATACTGAATTCTGCCTTGAGACAGACCTGAAAGACCTATTTTGCACACACCAGACTATCACACTTTTGCTAATGGCGGGCTTACACTCTACAATAGTGTGATTAATAGGGACGCAGGCAGCCGGCCAGCTGTAAATTGAAGTAATTGGCTGGTTTACATTAGTGGTCAACATGCTGTCCTGTGACTGCTGAAATGGGGCTTTGTAATTTGTTTTAGAAAATCAGCAGGTCAGTATGTGCCTGCACTGAATCAGAAATTGATTGAATAAAGCAAAAATGATTAGCATACATACCTAAACAGCTGCCTTAGATATGCTGCGTTCATGTGCTCCTTGTACAGAACATATTCACACAGCCTGTCACCTTTAACAGCAGTTGGTGATACAGCTTCTGTGCCCCCTTAACAACAACTTTGGGGTCATAGAAAACACCCATTTTTTGCATTGTGTTTACCTTTTAGTTGGGCCTCTTGTGCACCCAAATCATAATTGTTATATTTGCAACAGCACTTGAATATGGAGTTGTTTTGAATTACCGTGCCTCAGCAAAACAAACAGCAAGTTCTCCATATCACCTCTGGCTGATTATGATGCATTTTAAAACTTTAGCCAAGGTTAAATCATGCCGAGATAATTTACTGTTAATCCAAGATTGTCAGAATGAGATTGCTTATTATTTACCTAAACTAAATTATTCTTTTTTTTCTTTGTATTTACTACATTTGGTCCAAGTGCATCTAAGCTGTGTCTGAGCTACCACACTTTGAAATGACAGCTTGGTTGCAGCATTACCAGTCACACTCTGGAGCATGTAGGGTGCTTGAGTTTTTGTAAAAGATACTTAGGCATGCAGAAACAGTCTGTGTGGTGTGTATATGATTTCCTTTACAGCAGGTACAGAATGGTATATTCTAAGCTGCATGCATGCAGAGTGGAAAATGGCCTTGACTTTACAGTAACCAGGGGAGCAGCTCTTATAGTGAACCTGATATTCCCTTTGCTCCTCATTGTGGTTTGGGTTTACAGTGTGCCACCTATCGCATTCAGCTGCATTGCAATAGAGGACTGTCATAGATCATGGTAGTATTAGAAAATAATTTTCTTGTATTATCTAGTTCAGGTGTCTCTTTGCTTGTCATCTGCAGTTTTGTGGTGGTTTGGTTTATTTTTTGGTTTGTTTTGAGGTGATAAGGAATATATAAGGAATCACAAATTTGGCTAAAACAAGCAAATGAAAATCAAGGTACATCTAGTGCAGTTTGCTTTGTTTGTGTCTCTTCTTTCTGTTTCAGTCAAAATACAGTATTTTATCACTTTGCTTCTATATCTTAGCACTGTGCAAATAAAGCAAACTACACTGAACGTAATCCTTGTTACTCATCTGTTTTTTTATAGTGATTTAGCCAATATTGTGAGGCCGTGCTGTTAGCTACAGACTTTCTTGATTTCTCAGAAGGGCCTCATGAATAAGACATTATGTGCTCCTCAAGAGTGTTTCCAGTGTTTCTTTAAAAATGGCTTAGTGATGTGAATGGGAGGTGTACTCTACAGTACTTACTGATAGAGGAATGGAGCCAGCTGCTCTAACTAGCTTTAGACAAGGCTTTTCTTTAGTCTTTCACTCCCACTTAATAGATTTGCCACATCTTGTGCTATGAAGAACATTCTTTCATTCTTGACTGTCAGACGCCTTAGAAATGTTCAGATTTGCCAGGCTTTGGCCACTCAGCCTGTATATCAACCATGCACAATTCAAGGTCCATGTAGATTAAAGGTATGATGAACTTGGAAAAATAAAGCTTTTCCTCGGATTCTTAAAAAGGGTCTACAGTTTTACAGAGAGTGTAAACCTGTGGACACTTTGTCTACAGAGATCTTTTTTTCACGGCTTCTGTCATCTCAGTTCAATTCAAAGAAATACCATGACAGAAAATTTTAAATTATTTATATATATTTTTTTCTTTACACCAAGCATTTTGTGAAGTGGAAGAATCTGTATTTGAATTTGTATCTTCACCCTCAAAAATGGCAGGAAAAAAGTTGTTGAAAAAACGATCAGAACCGCCAGCAGCAGCTCTCACAATTCTAAACTGTTTGCCATGTTGTTGAGCTCAGTTTTCCTACATTTCAGTGTACTGTGTCCTCACAGATACTCCCTAGAAGATGAGCCCTCCAACCTGGATGAAATGCCCTTGATGATGTCAGAGGAAGGCTTTGAGAACGATGAGAGTGACTACCAGACGCTGCCCAGGGCGCGGGTCAACCAGAGGCAGAGAGGCCTTGGCTGGTTCCTCCTGGGAGGGTGGAAAGTCCTCTGTGGCAGGTGTGTGCTGAACATTTTATTATTACTTAGATTTTGTGTTGTCATTTCTCAAAATGGGCCTGCACGGTGTGTCATGTAGCTCAACTTGTTTGTTTATTTATTTTTGCTGCGTTTTAGCTCTGTTTTGGCCCTAGGGAAACGTTTGGCTGAAGCCACTGTCTAGTGAAAAAAGTTCATAAATTCTCAAGAGAGTTGCTGTTTCTTGAGCCAGTCACAATCCCAGAGGCATTCAAACCCAGGAGGCTGTGCCTCCCAGTGTATGGAGGACAGAAAAGACAGTGAAAAAACAATTCAAACCTAATCATCTGTCACCCCCAAATCACAAGCAGGAATCATATTCCTCAGTGAAACTTGCTTGGAGGCAGACTACAGACAACATTTATACATGTTGTGAAAATATAGATAAATTCCACAACTTTGACCTTTAAAAAAGCACAAGAAGATGGCAAAAAAGGAAAGTGGTATCAGTTTCCACAGTTGCATTATCTGCAGTTTCAGTGGAAAAGTAATGTTCAGCATATAGTCAAAGTGTGGTTGCCACCTCAGGTGTTTCTAGAGAAAAATACACAGTTGCATAATGCTTTCAGTCTTAGAAATTACTGCACAGCTCTGCAAAGTAACCTCGTTTTATACCTTTAGATTAGAGTCAGCACACTTCCATTCAAACCTTTAATGCAAGCTGAAAGTTGTGTATTGTCAATCTGTAAATGTGTGTGCATGTGTAGTGTATACTGTCAGTAAGTATGCCAATTATCAGTTTGGATTTCAAACGCACCGGTAGTTGTGCATGAAGTGCAAAGAGAGGATGAGGGCGTGCTTTTTGGTCGAGTTCCTCGATGCGCACCATCAGTCCAAAAAGATTTTCAGGTCAAACACAATCGGGAGGTTTATCCAGCTAATGATTAATTTGACAGGTTTTGCCCTCTAAAAATGTCCGTTGCATGTGAGAGAGGAATATTTGTTTATGCCTGCACAATGAAGTGTAATAACATTTGTAAACAAATGTTTGTACATTATTTCAGTGCCCAAAAAGCAACTTTTAATCGAAGATGAGTTCCATAGAATATTCTGTTTTCATTGTCATTTTGTTATTAGCTGTGCATTTCCAGTTCAAGCTGCATATTGATTTTTTCCCCCCACTAATGAACAAATCGGATTTTTCACAGCTGACCAGTTTGATGCTTTCCAGTAATTTTATGTGTGTTTAGCGTGGGATTATAAAACACAAATAATTCACACTGAATAAGCCCTGCCTATTCAAATGGCATATTATTTGAATAGCATTCATTTGCGCAAATAATCGCTCTTATGAATCTGGACTCGGGGCGCGTAGAGACCGAGAACATCAAGGCCAATACAAACAAGACTTTTTACCAAGGTTGATTTATTTTGTTTTATGTTTTGCCAACTTGCTTAAAAAGTGGAAAAGCCAAGGCGATCAGCATGACGGTATACACTGACACTCTCCCCTTGTTCCCCCAGGTGCCAGTTCAGGTCATGCTCACATCAAGCTGCTCTGATTGTAATTTCCCCCCACACTAGACTGTTTGCATTTCATGGAGATATACTAGATAATCTTCAACTTAGCCATTAGCAGCTTGACAGAATATCAAATACTTTTTTGAAAGAGTTCACTGAAATACCTCTCTAACCTTCTCATCTCTTGTTTAGAATCATCTCATGATAATAATAATAACATCAAAACAATAACAAATGCATAGAGAAAAGGATGATCTTTGTTTTGCAGCAATGGTGCTGATTAGTTTTAGGGAAATGAACTAATAAATACACAGACAAATGTGCAGCACCTTGTGCCAACAAAACAGGCTCTTGATACAGTATGTTTGGCTCTTGAGGTTAACTGGCTCACTCAGCTCTGCAAGTGTCTGACTCCCACAGCATTGCCATGGGAATTCCCTCCTGGAGAGCTGCTAACCTTTTCAGATCATTTAAAGTGCTAGAGGGAAAGTGCTTCCTTATAAAATTTTGTCAAAAGGGGCCTTGAAGTTCTAATTAACACTGACAAGACCAGGGATATAAATAACTAGGTATTGTGGGATGGTGTGGCCTGTGCAGCTCATTGGTCATGATTCTCTAAAACATGAGCAGACCGAGGTCAAGCCCACTGTTTGACTGAGACAGAGATCCCTGTATCTGTTGAAAATGTGACCTCTAGTTTATTATAATTTTAATTCAAGATGTCTTTTGTTACTTGAGTGCCTTCATTCATGTATTCAGTCTAATCCCTCTTTGTAAGCCTTGTGACACTATCATGGAAAAAAGACATTGGAAGGCCACAGCTCTCGGCAGTTACCATAATTCACATACCATATTTACTGTTTTAGTTTTTAAGGAATTTTAAAGTTGAATAATACTTCCATATTTCTCTATTTTACCAGATAACATGTTTTTAGAACAGAACAGGAAGTGCCTGATAGGGCAGGCACCAGATTTAAAAGCATTTGGTTAAGAGCTAGTGCTCATTTTTTTTTACCCTGCACCCTTCGTGTCCAACGTGTCTCCTTCTCAGCTGCTGCGATTGCCTGGCCCATACGTGTCGGAGGAAGAAGGAGCTGAAGGCCAGGACGGTATGGCTGGGCTGCCCCGAGAAATGTGAGGAGAAGTACCCCAGGAACGCCATTAAAAACCAGAAGTACAACATCTTCACTTTTGTGCCTGGGGTGAGCTGGCTCTCCAAGAGTGGATTCGATTTTTAGCACGTATCTATCCTACCTAATTTTAACTGAATGCACATTTCAAACTGTATATTTAATGCTCTATATGTTTCTGCTGTCATTATCTTTCATATGACCTACAGTGGCAATTCATCCCTCCACTTGAAGTGTGTTGTTATCACAGATTAATAGTAATCAGAGTACAGTAGCATGCACTGGAGCTGTCCTAACTGCTGCTCTGTCATTAAGGTGAAGGTTTACTCTGCAGGGGACATTAGAGATCCATCAGAGTTACTTATTAAAAAGCAATTGGCTCTGTGATTAAGAGGCACATTTTTTCGCACAAGCCATAAAATGTCAACTGTCTCTTAGAGACGTAGATATTCACATTGATAATGAGCCAAACGCCTCTGTTTTTCTCCCTCCACTTTGAATTATTAAATACACACAAATTGAGCTTAGCAGTGTGCATTTTTCCCTAAAGGTCAGGAGGTTCATTAACTACAGAGCATTGTCCATTGATCCTGTTGTCTCTGATAATCTGTGACTAGATGCTAGGCTCTCATTATTGCAAACATTAGTCAAAATTTGACCTTAGGTGAATAGCGTGTTGCTTTGTACTAAAGGTCTCTTAGGTAGTGGAAAAGTCACTTAATTTAATCATCAACAAATGACTTGATAGTCTGTTAGTGAAGGGTCCTCAGCACATCACAGGTGGCACTTTTGTATGTGTGATCTCAGTCTTGTAAATTCAGCCTGAAACAATATCTGATCGAGTCAAATTCAACCGTGTTCTCTCAAGAGAACGGGCTTGTTCTCCTGCTTCATTCTTTATTGTGTTGATCAGCAGCCCTGAGTGTCTTGTGGCCTCACTCTTCGAAGCTCAGGAAATACTGTAACCACCCCCCGACACATTAAGTTACCAAGTCACATGAAATCTGTACCCTGAACGTCACTCGAAACAGAAGTTCAGAAAGTGCCCGAGTTCCCATTAAGTTAATGTAAAGTTAAGTTGTATCTTTTTTCCACCTTGGACCATGTAACCCATCCCGCTTGCTGTCTTGTTATGACTGCTGGCCGCGTTCCGCTTGTCTTCTTTGGCAGCTGTCGTCGTCTTTGTCTCACCTCGCTGACATATTCACTCACCTTGTGGAATCCTTGCCTCCTTTCCCCTCTCAGGTTCTGTACCAGCAGTTCAAGTTCTTCCTGAACCTCTACTTTCTGGTGGTGGCCTGTTCCCAGTTTGTGCCATCGTTGAAAATCGGCTATTTGTACACATACTGGGCACCTCTGGTAAATGCACTCTTTGTGGTTACTCTGTAATTGATTTGTAGCAGTTTGGGATAATTTGGGGTCTAGAGCTGTTTGCATTATGGAAACTATTCTCATTTGCCCCAATATGATTAAATTACCATTTCTAAATGTCAGACTGTACATTTTTGTGTTTTTGAGGGAAATTGAGTTAAAGTCTAATATTTTGAGATAACTTTGTTTTGCTTGGAGGGCAAGGGCACAAGGGAGTCTTGAATTCAAGAACAAAAACACCTACTTTGTGATGGGAAGTGTTTGTTTAATCTGACGTTTCCGCATTCACACATTGAAGCCTGTAATAGTTAGACAAGGTTTTTAGTGAATGATGATGTAACCTGATGCCCTCTAAAGTCATCATTTGTGGATTTGTGCATCATTATTTTGACTTCTGAGTTTGATTTCTGTATGGAAGCTATGAGTAGGCTCAGGCAGCATCCAAAATGTAATATTACAATATTTTGAGAGCACAATATCTCAATTATTCTATATTTTTGGATATTGGCCCAAGCCCAGTGAGCAGACAATCTGTAGGGACTGATAAATAATTAGAATATTACAAATTATTTTATTCTCCACCAGTATATTTATTAACGTATTTTGCAGTCACCCTGTCCCTTTAGATGATCAGTGCTTTGCTTTGTATTATACTAGCTCTCAAAAAAAAAATCAGATTTTTGTTTTGCATTGTGCAAAGTGTCCTTTTGTGGTATGTAACGCGTATTCTGTATATTATCTTAATGTGGTTTTCTTTGTCACTCAGGGTTTTGTGTTAGCGGTCACAATGGTCCGAGAGGCTGTTGACGAAGTGCGGCGCTACCAACGGGACAAGGAGATGAACTCTCAACTTTACAGCAAGCTCACAGTGCGAGGTTAGCGGGGGGATGGGGAGATGGAGTGGGTGAAAACAAATCTATCCCTATTCTTCCTCTTGCCTGTAACCGATTGCTGACATTATGGTAACGGATATTTCAGTGTATAGTCAAGATCTCCCATGCAATTAAGGGACGACACTCCACTGGATCTACACTTGTAACAAAGGTCACTCTTCTCGCTGTAATTGCATTGATTTTTTTCTCTCCAATTTCTCAAGACTGTATGATCTAAGATCTATTCCTTTGTTGAACGTGTGGTAAATCCCCCTGTGTGGTATCTGTGACCGTGGTTGGAGGATGTAACTTTCACACCCTTTGTGTGTGTGTGTGTGTGTGTGTGTGTGTGTGTGTGTGTGTGTGAGGGAGTGTGCGCATGTACACAGTTGGGTGTGCTTGCTGTGTGCACACTACATGAAGCAGGGACTTGGAGGGTTTTGAGATGATATAATTGAGAGTGACCCTGTGTGCCAATATTTTTGCCTGTGCCTCAGACCAGAGAGAGACCAAACACAGGGGTATTACATTTGCTTGGCCAAGGTAATCAAACCCTCAGAAATTGAGGGAGAAAGAGAAGAGAAGAGAAGTAGGAAAAACACAGTTGTGGTCTGAAGTCAGCATCATTTTCAAGGACCAGAAATCAATAAGTGCATTTTATTTCACCGCTGTTAAAAATTCAGGGCACATCTTAAGGAGTTGTCAGTCTATTTTGAATGTGCCTGCTCAGTGAATTTAGGATTACATGTAGTTGACAGTGGTCAGTGGACATTTTTTCCTCACAAAATCTGTTTTTCTCCACAGGTAAAATTCAGGTGAAGAGCTCTGACATACAAGTGGGAGACCTGATCATTGTTGAAAAGGTGAACCTTTATTATTTTCAGTAAATGACTTAGCTTGCCAAGATTTAGAAGGGACCACTTTTGGGCACGGGCCAGACTTTCCTAATATAAATGTTAACTATCCTGTCCGAATGGCTATATCTTGCCTTCATCCATCTTCAAGAGAGTTCATCAGTGAAGTGAACGGCTGCCCTGCAAAATCTTTTTCAATAAAGAATAAGAAGCACTACCTCACTAGCCCTTCATCCATCTTTAATTGTCTTTGAGTACGAGTTCACATGAAAAGTATTATATCTCTCTCTTAAAGGAAAATTCCACTGTATAGCTTTTAAACATTAAAACTGTTTAAAAACCCTAGGTTGACTATTTACATTGCATTTCTGGTGCCATGTTGTTATTTAACATTGTATTTTTCACATTGTGTGGTAACTAACCAAAAGGGAGCTACAGTGGTGTTTAATTTATTTAATTTAACGATGCTAGTCACCAGTCCCTGTTTTTAAACAGTGTTAATGTGTTTTAGGGTGGAATCTTCCTTTAAAAAAAACATAGCTTGATTGTTCTGTCAGTTTTCTGAATCACATTTTCATTTTATTTTTGCCTTGACTTGCATGCATCAGCTACAATTCTTCTCCCTACCTGCATGACAACCAAAAAGTGTTATTTTCGGTAATTTACAGTCCGCATCAAGGTGGACAAAATCTGGGAAACTAAACTAAACTAAAAGTGAATTGAAATGCATAGCACACTGTTATTAGAGTTGTACTCTTGCTGTGAATACTGAGAATACACTTTTGGCACAATGAAAATCCCCCTCACCTGTTGGACTTGTGATCTTGAGTTTCAGCTCAGCTCAAGGTGAAATCTAGCTCCTTTTGGCAAGTGGGCACGTTAAATTTCCATTACTGTTGGATAGACTTGACAGAACTGGTTCTCCTTCACCTCTTGGTCAAGGCAGTGACCTTGTTCAATTATTCAGGAAGATTCAAAGAGCCTCAGCCACCATGCTCAATAACAACCCACCATTTGTACTCTTTGTTTGTTTTATTCCTTTTGTAGAACCAAAGGATTCCAGCGGACATGATCTTCCTGAGAACAACAGAGAAAAATGGTGAGCAGAGAAAATATTTTGTTGTAACTGTGTGAATGTGAAGTGGGGCTGTGCTGGAAAAAAGAGCATGCACAATCAGCAAAACCTTTCATGGGATAAACAGAGGTTAAGACAGACAAAAAAAAAAACCCACCTTGAAAAGCATAAGAAGATCAGTTGTCTCATGAACCAGTCCCTTTGCTTGTATGTTTGTAGAGAGAATACATTGACACAAGGCCCACAGCAGTGCAATCTTTAGTTTGATTTACATGATTTTAGAAAATGGACAAAATGCTACACCAAGCGATGGCTTTGTCTCTCCTGAAGGCCAGTAACGGACTGTGTCAAGCTAAGTTAGGTGAGAAATATGACTTTTTTTTCCCCCACACACTTCCCGTCCCTTTGACATCATCTGATCAAGGCAGCCTGTGATTCATATGATTTATATCACATTCTCCCAGTGACTTATGATGTAAATTCCAATTAATCAATGAGCCACGTCAGATCCTGGCTCTTTTCTAAGGGGCATCGGGAGGAAATGTTCTGAGGACACCATTTCCATCAATCTCTGATGTGCCAATATGCTTGGCAGGGTGCTGTTGATGACTTTATGCCTCACACATACGCATTCATCTCAGTGTTTTCACACACACATACACTCATACTCTTTTCTTTCACACATGCACACACTCTCACAAACACATGTCTCAGTGGTGTTATGTGAGGGCTAGAGCTGCCATTGCAGCAGAAGGAAAGCATGAATCATCCTCCTCGTGGTAGTGTTTTCCATCATACTCAAGCCTCCAGGGACCGTTTATAGCTGGCCTTTACCCTCTGTGTCAAATAGTTGCTCTCATCCATCAGTTTCATATGTAATATTACCTCAGATCAATACAGGTCACGGCAGCTGAGCGTTTATTGGGCCGTGTGGCGTCGGCAAGGGCCACAGAAGCTCTGTACTGTGCATTGCTCTACTTAAAAGCACACTTCATTTCATTACAGCAACATCGTTTTTTACGATCAGCACGTCTTGATCATGTCTCATATAGTAATGTGCATATTGAAGAATGTGATATGGTGTACTTAATGGTACGGAAAAGGATGAAACGAATGAATGTCATATAGGATCTGTTTTGCGTGCGATTGGAGTACAGTCAGATTCAGAAGTACTTTATTGCCTGGAAATTGGGTACAAAAATAAAGGAGTGGCGATGTCGAAAAAGGATGGACATTTAGCCAAGGCTCATAATCTGCTACACGTTCAACAGATGTCTGAGTTCCTTGCAGTCTGAAAAAAGTTTGGATGGTTTAAATTAAAATGTAGACCTGGCATGTGTAAAAAGGTGGACAGCCCTTTGTTCTCTCACATGACGATCAACTTATCAGACCAGGGAAAATACATTTGCTCAATTTGTATTCAGCTAATACATCACCTGTCTTGCTGCCCCTGTCATTTCTGAGATATCTAAGGTGATTTATTATAGAATTAGAATAACTGTGTGAAGCAAAAGAAATGTACAGGGATAACAGGCTCACCTGGTGGAGCACATACCACGTGCCAGGGCTGGGTCTGTACCGCAGCAGCCTGGGTTCGAGTCCAGGCCCTTGCTGCATGTCATCCCCTCTCTTTCCCCTCTCTTTCTTATCTCTCTCACTGTTGAACCAAGCAGAAATGCCAAAAAATCGTTAAATGCTCGGGCATTTGTCTGTGACATTAGCTACCATTTTCATGAATTGGTGTCAACTTCAGTTTTCAGGCCACAGTTTGGTTTGTATGTCACTTTTGCAGGAAACAAATTAAACTCACTCAATACAAATAATTTCTTTTTAATTTAAACATACATCAACAATTCAACAGTAAAAAACAGGAAGTGGGTGATTAGGTCCAGAAATTAGGATTAATCAAAAACAGTATTGAATGTTCTACATTATGAATGTGTTTCTGGTAATTTCGCATTGTGCAAATAAAAAAAAACAAAAAAACATTACTTTAACAAACTTTAAGTGTAGGAACTGCAGAACTGTGGTGAGAAAAAAAAACAGCAGTACAGGTCAGTGAACCAAGGCTGCAGAGTCGTGTTTTTTTGGTTGCAGTACAAAATCGTTACACTCGTAGAAGAGACAGCATGACCTCAGCCTCAGTGCAGTCGGACAGTGTAAAACATTTAACGGACATACAAACCTCTTTTTTTCTGTCTGTGCTTTTTTTCCAGGTGCATGTTTCATCCGAACGGATCAGCTGGACGGAGAAACAGACTGGAAGCTGAAAGTTGCCGTCAGCTGTACGCAGCGGCTGCCAGCTCTAGGGGTATGGATAAGTTACGACCAAGTGAAACAAGTGAATTAGTGTTCTGTTATCACTAAAGGCATTGCTCATCAGGTTGTTCTGTGCTGTAATGGAAACCTAATCACCAGTGACAGACAGCAGGAACAATCTAGACCTGACAGCAGTTTCCTTTAACTGGAGGTGATACTCAACACTTAAGATTTAAGTCGAATTGATGTCTTTTTTTGTTGCCAGTTAATGTGATCACAGAATTAAAGTTTCAGCAAGTCATTTGATGATTGAGCTCGACCATCCATATTGGGTTTCTAGAGGCTTGAGGATGGTAAAGTTTGTCTTCCTTTTAGTCATTATTCAAACCATGTCGTCATCATGCTGTCAACCTTTCACCTCAGGATGCACCAGACTAGTTAAACAGTTGGTACCTTGTTAAACTGAGTATTTATATTAGAAAATTTCTATGTTAGGAATCAAAGTAAATTGGTATGATGTTCCTCTGTTAATCTTTTCAAACTTAGATAGATGTTAGATTTCTATATTTAACAGTGGAGTGCGTTTTATTTTTGACATAGGAGCTCAAATAACATTACTAGCCGAAGTTTATAGTTTATTCTAATTCGTGGATTGTACCATTGAATACGCTGAATACTCAAAATCATTATCAGAAGTTCTTTTTGTCTTGTATAAATCCAGGAATTTGGATTTATACAAAGCTAGAAGGTCTCTGTCTCTAGTATACAATGATGTGCTGGATTGATATAGTTATATGTGTATATAATGATAATCTTATGTTGTTTTATATGATTTCCATGCAAAAAGTCATTCTCTGGTGTTGTTGCTTTTATCAGTATCAAAAACTTGCACTGAGTCATGTTCCATGATGTCTAGGATGATACAGGGCACTTGCCGGTCATCCATAACTTTGTGGAAAGTTTAGGATTTTTTTTTATTTTTTAAAAAGTCTACTCCAGACAGGAAAGGTTAGGGAATTTAATACATCCTTGGGACAAGTCATGAAATATCGAATAGCAGTCATTCTAGTCATTCAAACATAATCATTTAATGGCAAACATAATTTGTTTTGTTCAGATTATGTTAACTTCACCTTCAGGATACAACAGAAAAATAAACATTTAAAAGGCCGTTGAATATGAAGTGTGTTTAAAATATTGGTAAAAGAAAACAAACTTTTATCTTAAGTTTATAGATGTTATGTAAATTAAACCTTTTCGTCATGGAAAGTCATGGAAAAGTCAAGGAATTTTACTTGACATAGAGCGTGATCAGTATGTGTGAAATATAAAAGAAACCAAGTAGCATATAACTTGAGGCTCTAGCAAGGGTGAAAGTAACTAATTACATTTACTCATCTTACTCCACGTTGCTTTTTGTGTACTTCTACCTTTTTGAGTATTTCTAAAACTTAGTAATTTTACTTTTACCCATTTACATTTTTGCTGAAGTATTGCACTTGGATACATTTTAAATCGCATCCACTACAGAGGAGAAATTCTGCATGAATCAGACACTAGACTAGAATTGACAGAGTGTGTGGCCTTTCATGGTAAATGGTCAGGTAGCAAAATTTAGAGGAGTAATCTGTCTTTCATTTTCCAGTGCACTTTTTTGAAATTTCCAAAATTTGCAGTTAAAATAATCTAGTTTGAACTTTGTGCTCTCTTCCTTTTTAGAATTTCATTGGTAAAGATCACATCTAAAAAGTAACTCAGTAACTTTTACCCTGAGTACATTTCTAATGAGTTACTTCTTACTTTTACTTAAGTAGATTTTTACTCCACTCCTTCACTATCAGCTCTCCATCCATCTAGTCATTTTCAGTGTCCATCTTAAGCAGCCATGTTCATGTCTCTCAAGGTGATATTATTCCTTGGTATCTCAGTGCGTTCATCTGTAAAAGGCTGGAGCAACCTTACTCTCCATTGGGGGCTGAGTAAAATAATCTGCTCTGCTCCTCCTTAACCGCTCTGCCCATGTTCTCACCAGGATAACACTATCTGAGCATGACTGAGGGTTGCCTGGCCGCTGCAGAGGCTGCCTGCCTGCCTGAATAATTTAATGTTTACAATCAATTTTGTTCCACATGGTGAAAAAGGCTGGTCTTAGATGCTTGACAGGTCATAGCTGCAATCTCACTTGTTTGGATGGCTCAGAGGCATGTAGCTGACACTCTTTATCCAAAGCGGCTTAAAATGAATGCAACACTAGAATGAGCCTCAATTTATAGAAAGTAAACACTGAAAGCATCCTATAGTAAATAGAGCAGGGGTTGTAGCAGCAGCAGCACCCAGACAAAATGTGAAAATGTGTTGTCTCAAAAAAAAAATCTGCCCCTCCATAACCCCCTGCAAGAACTGCTTGCAGGACTAGTTTCATTAATGGATCCTTCACAATTGAAAATCGTTTATTTGTTACGCGCAATGTCTGAGCCTCTGCTTGTCTGTTTTGGGCGAAACCTTGGGGGAATGCCAGATTTTGACACCAGGGTCCAGCATTTTGAATATAAATCTGAGGGCCAGCAGCTTTGTGCTCAATATCTCTGACACAGCCGGGTCAGGTTTGATTAACCTTTTAGAGAATGATGCAGTTTTCACTTTTTTAGCCAGCATCCACAAAATTAAACTGGATTGCCCACCAACAGGACATAAAATCCTGTCATGGGGCGGCGCGGCTCAAGAAGCCGACTGGTAATCAGAAAGTTCCTGGTTCGAGTCCCGGCTCCTATAGAGAGCATATTGACATTGAACGCCTAACCGCTCCTGATGGGCAGCTTGGCATGTTGCATGGTAGCCTTGACCATGAGTGTGTGTGAGCGCATGTGAATGTGAGGCCAAAATTTTGAAGCGGTTTTAGTGGTCGATTGAATAGAAAATCGCTTTAGAAATGCAGTCCATTTTTTTTAAGAGACCAAACTTCAGACACCACACATCACACAAAAAAAGAAAAGAAAAAAACATACAATATTCACACACAGACAAAAAAAATTGCACCTAAGGCACCAATTGTGGGCAACATCATGATCACTGTTGACTTGTGTAAGGGCGCCTGTGTTTGAATTTTGCCTTTATTGGCCAATACTGAACACTTTATCCCTCCTTATCTGTCATTTCTCCTTTCCCCAGGATCTCTTCTCCATCAGCGCCTACGTCTACGCCCAGAAGCCTCAGCTGGACATCCACAGCTTCGAGGGAAACTTCACAAGGGTAGAGTAGCTCGCTGACATGTTTATGACTCTTCAAGCAACATTTTAAATGCGTGCAGATTTTCCATAGAAATTAGATTGACATGAAAGATGTGTATCACTGTTATGTGTTGACAAGTGGTAACAATGAGGACTTGTGTGTCCATCCGGGCCTCTTGTTATCTCTAGCAAGCATGCCTCTTACATCACAGGCAGGTCCTCCCAGCTCCAGCTCCATCCATGCCTTCTCGTTGCTCAGTGATTTTTTTTTTTTTTTTTTTTTTTATTAATAGCAGATTAGCGCAGCCCCCACAGAGAGGAGAGCTCCAGTACAAAGGGAGGCTTTGTGGTCCGTCTTCACTCTTGGCCACACACCAGGCTTAGTGAGCGAGCACTTCCTCCGCTCATTCATCCTCCGCGGCCTTCCTTTGCATAGCGTGTGCTTTTAGTCTGAGCAGGATGGGAAAAAAAATGGGTTCCCACAGACCCGCAGCAAATGAACTTACCTATTTATGAGGGTTTCTTTTCCCCCTTTTTTCCCTGAGACGGATATGGCGGCTTTGTTTCTGTGCTTTTTAGCAAGACCCTCAGTAGTTATGAACACGATAGTATGAAGCCAATGTCAGAGCGGTCAAGCATTCTGCGACCTGCCATTTATTTTTCATGCACCTCTTCCCATGTTTGAGTGGATTGACAGGATGTGGGTGCTTAGGTATCATAATTATCATATCAGGCAGGCAATTTGAGCTGAAACTGGAGCCTTGACTCTGCAGTCCTGACTCAAGCCATTTTCAGCATTCGTCTTAATTTAAGAGAGAGGGATAAGCAAGGAGGAGGGTGAAACAAGACTCCCTCCGGGGGCTTATTTATCACTGAAAATCTCATTTACGCTCACTCTATATACTGTTTTAAAAAGGAGCCTCTATCGCGATGCCAAATCAAGCGGAAGTATTGATAAAAGAGGTACTGTATTGCTGTAGTCGGCCCTACAGTGTCAGGTGCTTGTGAAAATTAATGGCACAAAGCAGAGCCTGGCCATGGTCAAGCTGCATACTTTGCTAGTTAAGCTCTTTTTAGTTGACTTCACTTGAAATCTTCACATATACTAATATATACAAAGCTGACAATATCACTTGATGCATAAACCACATAACACTATACAGGTTTACTGAAAATTATTTTAATGCAGCATATGGGTAATGCTGGATTTATTGTATAATTACTGAAAAAAAAAAAAAAAACTGTTGCCTAGAAGTCCCACTACACTGCATTTCACATCATGTGCCACCATGTTGAATTTGATGGGAATCTGAGCTGCAACGATTTGTCAAATAATCACTTAGTTGCCAACTATTAAATTAATCGCCAACTATTTTGATAGTTTTTATAAGGAGAAGATTTCCAAATTCTCTGATTCCAGCTTCTCAGCTGTAAATAGTTTCTGCTTTCTTCAGTCCACTATGAAAGTTAATAGTAGTGGCAAATCTCCTTGATCACTTTAAAGCTGGAAGAGAGTGTTGTCCGTCCAGCACAAATGGGACATGTAACAATATTTTCTTTGCAGCATCAAACAAGGGGCTTCTTGGAAAATGTGGCCCTTTAGAAACACCAGCATTAACAGTAGCCCTGATGTGAATAAGGCTGTGAGTCGTCTGAGCCATGGTCTCATTTTGCTGTGACTCCTGGCTGGTAGAGCACACCTGCAGGGTTGCTTCTGATGCTGACAAATATATCATTGGGTTTAGAATTTTCAAAGGTAGTCATGGCAGAAATCTCCTCAACAAAATTATATCTTCAAGAGTTACAAAAAAAATGCAAACTTCAAGTGAAACATTACAAAAATAGCACAGAATTCTATATGAAATATGCCATGTAATGCTGTTCAAGACAAACTATTTCCAAGCTAATGAAAGTCATTACAACCTCATCAAATCTTCTCATTTAAAATGCACAATATGTTATTTAAAAATTAATAAATAATATTTTCAATGCATTTTGTTCTTGTGCATGTCCACACTTTTGACCTCATCACTCCACGGTCATGACGTTATTCCAGATGTGTAATTTAACATTACAAATGAATTGAAATGTCTTGTTCAAAGTCTGCTAAAAAACTGTTCACATTTGTTACATTTTTTTGTCAGGACACTTCCAGCTAACAAAAGTTAAAGTTTGCTGCGATCAGTTTACGCACCTCTACAGTTGTTTTTAATCAAAAAGTGAAAGCCTAAAATCAGTATCAACACCTGTATGGATTTTTGGTGAAATTTACAGTATTGTTCAGCCGCATTCATTGTCGTTCACTGTCTCAAAGCAAAATTTATTGCTTCCAAGTTTTTTTTCGTTCTTTTTTGTTCTTTTCATTCTTTTCGTTCTTTTGTTTTCATGTCTGCTCCAGGGCTGCACACAGCAGAAATAATTAGAAGCTGGCTGATTGTAGAAATAAATTCACAGCATTGAGGTATTTCCTCCTAGCAGGTAGTTTTCATTTCTGGCCCGCTGCTCTGTGGCACCCAGCAGCTTTTTTGGCTCTGAATGTTTTTGTTTGTGCTCCTCCTGCACAACAGATTACATGTTAAGGGACAATAAATTCTACTAATCTAAACAACCAGTGTTATTTTGAAATCAACACATTCACAGATTTGTAACTATTGCAAATAGTGGTTAAAAGGCGCAGGTAAATAAGCAACTGCCATAATATATATCTTGTTTTATTCATTTCCACTACTGGGTTGCACTAAGACAATGTGTTTTCTATCAGCGTAGTTTACAAAACTGAGAGTGTGTTGTTGAGCTCCACTGACCATGATTCATTGCCCTTATGATGCAGTGCAGAGTGTTAGAGCGTTAGTGGAGTGTTTGTACCTACTTGAGTCACACTGACAGAGGGAACGCATCCTGAATATTAAGTGTGAAACATAACCCACACAATAATTTGAATAGGCAGTCTGTTTGCAATCAGCTGTATGTTATATTTCCTTCACAAAGGGAGTGGAGATCAGATGGTATTTTAACAGCCGGGTGAAATTGATAACTACTAGAATAAGAATATCACTGCTTGAGCAAAGATAAGATCCTGAGCTGACTAAATGAAATGTCAATAACAATGCAGCCAAACTTAATGTAAGAGTTAATATTGACATGGATGTTAGTTCATTCATATTGACAAGGTAGTTAATTTTAGTATGCCATATTGTTTGGTTGGTATAGTCTGTGAGTATTGTACTTGGATTTATTGCATGTTGAATGACAGTTTAATTGGTCAAATCTGCTCTGAGTAGCTCGGCTTCTGGGTGGAGTGAGTAGAAAGGGGAAAGAGAAACCGAGGAGCTGGACGGGAGAATCTGTACTGTTGTCCTGCGCTCTGTTCCACTCACTAAGAGAACAAGCTTAAGTGTCTGCATGTTCATTAAAGAAACACACACAACTTTGCACCCACGGCACTTTCGCTACAGTAGGATATACATGCAGGCCGTATTAAATTGAATAATAAAATAACTACATTTAAAACTCTGGATACACTCATTTCCACTATCATATTTACAGTCCAATTTACATAAAATAAACAAAGTTTTAATGGTTTTCTCTCTGGTCCATATTCCCCATAGGAGGACACAGACCCTCAGATCCACGAGAGCCTGAGTATTGAGAACACACTCTGGGCCAGCACAGTCGTTGCATCTGGTAAGTGAATGAACTGTCAGCCAGCGCTCATTTCAAGACTGGGGCCTCATCCACACTGATACATTTTCACTATGTTTGGGCTTGCTGGTCCGGTGTCTTTGAGCCACTTTGACAGAGATTTCTGGATACTCCGTGTTTGCATAGTAGTGTGGACAGGCGGGTAGGTAGGTGGTTTAATACGATGACCCAGACAAAGCATTGACAAGCTTTCAAAAGCATGGCAAGCCAAGATATTATAGCTAGGCCTACATACCTTTTGTGATTTCATCCTTCATGTGTGGGTACTCCTTTCCCATAGCCATGATAATGCTCTCATCTTCTCAAATGTCATATGCCCCGGGTTACACCATGTGATATTTAGAAACAGACATATAGACAGAGTAGTCAGTGACAGATCCTCTGATTTCTAACCAGACCCACTCTCGTCCGTTTTGTTTGCCAACCAGTTCACATTACACATCACCACCAAGGAAATAGATTGCTTATATCTCCTGCATTTTTCCATAAACCTAGCCTTTAGCTCAGCGTATCCCCTGTACCTGACAATCTGCTTCGTGTTAAAACCGGCACAGGCATGCCCAATGTATGTAAATGGTCATGCGAGTTAGTATGGATGGAGATTATGTCTTGACACAGTGCAATAACGCGTATGTGGAGAAAGATAGTTTTAGATTTAAAATTCTGTTTTATAACCAGAAACATATCAGTCTGGATGTGGCCTGAGGTAGACAGTTTTTCCAAATGGTGCGATATTTTGCTGTTGCAGCATCGTGTGGTCACACACATGAATAGAATACTGAATGTCTATATGTAGGTTGAATGAACCCCTAGCGTTAAACCACAATGGGGATCGGTCTGAAACTGCTATCTGCACTTTGGAGAAACTCTCTGAAATGTACCGTTGAGGTAATCCTCCCTTGCTCCAACGAAGCGATTCCCCACAGAAACGCTTGTGTCAGTTGAGTGTTTGTGGCCCTCCCACCGATGGCCGCAGCATTGATTTGCGGTGTTTCTCTGACCCCGGCCTGACCTTGACCAGCAGCACACACATACACACACATGCACACACACGCGCATAGTCTGACTTAGACCCCTTACATCATCTGTGCTTGAGAATGTCATTGTCCCCTGCAAGCCTCTCCTTGCTGGACACTTGATAGCCTCTACAGTGGTTTTCTGGGTGTTTTAAATGGGCTGGAGCACCATGGGTCCACTCTCCTGTGAGCCCAGTTCCAGCTGTGACAAGAGAATTAGATGTTGGCATATTGAAATGAAAGCCTTTCAGCACGCTGTGCCACACACCATTTGTCACATTCTTTAATTTTTCTGTGGTCCAAAGTCAAAAGGGAACAATTCATTGACTTTCTCTTCAGGTCCTACAGCCTCTGGCCAAAGGCTGGGAATATGCGGACAAAAAAAAAGTCTCCTTTTTTTTCGACTGAATACCCCGATATGGATATTGTGGGGGTGATTGTTGGTGCTTTCACAGAATATTTACACACGACATTTTTGATAAACAATCATGAGTGATGTGAATGTGATGACCAAACAGATAGAGGCTAATAACAGAACAATTAGAGCAGTCTAATTATTTAGGCGGACTATGCATTTTCAAAGAGGAGGACACCCCACCTTGTTATGATGTGGTAAAGAATGATGAATGCAACTCAAACAGAACTTAAAAATGCCTGAGGACAAAAATACAGCAGCATTTGGCTCCATTGTGTGTTTTTGTGTACTTTTGACATAAAAAACATTCGATTCAGAGCAGGCATTAAAAGTGTTCAGTTAATTCTAGGGGTTATTAATCACGACATAAACCTTTCCTCCACCTCTGCCTTCACATCAGTAAACAAAGAGGTGTGCCCGTCCATTTCAAACTGCATAGTCTTATCTGCCTTTAAGAAAATTGCATCCATTACCTGTGATGAAACCTTTAAAACTAACATATGACACATATGCCATATCACGAGATGATGTTATCCTAAATCCCAAACGGTATCTAGTCTCAAAATATCGATACAGTATTGAAATATTGCCCTGGCCTTCTCTGTGCTCTCTGTTTCTTTTCATCTCTCTCTCTCTCTCTCTGTCTCTTTCTCCACCTTCCTTTCCTGCTTTAGTTTTTCTCCTCATTCTCAACTTCCTCTTTTGCCACTTTTATAGTTTTGGGGATTCCACGGGCTGTATTTAAGTTTATTAGTACCCTTGCTGTCCCATTAAGCTCATTTAATATTAATGACTCATTAATCCTTTGTAATAAGGCCACCTTAATGAATCGGCAAATAAAGATGGTGGCGTATTGATCAGATTTTATGAGCTTCCATCGGATGGCTGAAGGCCCTTGGAGCCTAAGCGTATTAAAGCCCTGTCTGTTGGGTTGAGTGGCAATGAGAGAGAACTGCCTCAGCACAGCCTTATTGTGTTTCTTCTCATGCAGTTCATCTTACTTGACCAAGATGGGTGTGTGTATGTGTATGTGTGTGTGTGTGTGTGTGTGTGTGAGGTGGGGGGTGGGGGAGTTAATGAGCAGCATTACTTTCCTTGTCTCCCTCTTTGGCAGGCACAGTGATAGGGGTGGTGATCTACACAGGCAAAGAGACCAGAAGTGTACTGAACACGTCCTATGCCAAGAACAAGGTGAATACTGTTTTGTATTTCTGTAGGAAGAAAGCATGTTCTGTGATTTGTGAGAGTTATTATTCAAAGATTCCTTGAATGAAAGCATAATCTTTAAGCTTTAAACAAGTTTGTGAAGACAAAGAAAAGAAAAAAACAAGAAAGAAATCATGTCTCATTACTGGAGTCAACTAATTAAATGCAGAAAATAACTTCCCCTCTTGTAGCAACACAGATACTTAATTAAAACACTTAAATGCTACCTAAATATTTATTATTTTCTGGGCTCTTGAGTTGATTTGCGTTACTTTTACTTAAAAAAAAAAAAAAAAGTTTGTTCCATGTAAAGAGTGACACCTTTATTTTACATCTTATTCAAGCATGAGAAGTGAAGGTGTCATCCACTTATATCCCCAAATATGAGTTAACTTAACAATACTAAATGTCTGTGAGGTTATCATAAGTCATCATAAGTGGAGATGATGTCCCAAAACCGCAGAGAGTAAAAGGCCTCACAAAGGAACATCTGCTGAAAGTTCCTTCGTGCCTTTGCCCTCCCTCTAATCACTAATCAATCACTATGGCGAGGTGGTTTTTTAACCTTGACTTTCTAGATAAAGTTGAACCTGTCAATGCAAAAGGTCGCAGCCAGTTGCTAATTAACCAAGAGGGAAATTAACTAACCGAGGATTTAAATGACATTTTCAGCAGAAAGTTAATCCCACAGAATCCCCATTGAGCGTTTTGTCCCCAGATTGAGGAGATTAATGAAAATTTGCTTCTAAATATAAGATTTTACCTGGAAGATCATCAGGATAGATAGACATGGATCAGCTGATGGAGGCAGGCATCAGCGAGATCTCAGTGGCAATGTTTTTGGCTGCGGTGCAAGACTATCTCTGTAGCGCACTGACATTTACTCACAAAGTTATCACCTACAAATGTCCGTTGTTCCAAAGCTCCCCACAGCACAACATGGCCCCTTCCTGCGGCAGCACAGTTTTGACACCAGAGTCTTTTAATAAGAACGCTGATGTGGGCAGTCGAACGGCGGGGGCCAGTGTTTTGTGTAAGCTCCACAGCTGAGAGGAATTCAATATTTCAAGGAGATGATGTCACAAGTGCCAATATGGAGACTGGAGATTGGGGGAGAAAGTCGATACAGTGCGGCTAAAGTCGCAAGAACGTTTTGGCCTCATATAATCTGTTGTGACACCGGCCAGGACAATGCCCACACTTGATCTATCTGACAGGACGTCAGGCACAGATTCACTCTTTGTCTCAATATTGTTAGACGGACCTCTGTCTGAGGACAGAGACAGAACAATGTCATTTGACAAGTCTGTTCTTCAATAAAGATT
Source organism: Myripristis jacobus (assembly GCA_900302555.1). Classification (NCBI taxonomy): domain Eukaryota; kingdom Metazoa; phylum Chordata; class Actinopteri; order Holocentriformes; family Holocentridae; genus Myripristis; species Myripristis jacobus. The sequence goes on along the minus strand of OMLB01015523.1, from coordinate 40,118 downwards.
GTTTATTTGAAGTTTATCCTAGTTCCAATACTCTGAACTCTTCAGATGTATTTTCCACGGTGTTGTGGGGGAAAAAAAAAGAAAATTGTTCACCGTGATCTCAGGAATCGGTATCAGTTAATTTTCCTGACTTTGATTTGCCTGTGTCGCAAGCACTATACACTGCTACACCGCTTTCTGACTCAAATCCTGATATTCTTTTTGTTTTTTGGGTTTAGCTCAATGAATATTCATGTCCCAGGGCAACAATTCTACATCAGATTTCACACACATGCTAAAATACAAGCCGCACAGGCAGATCGAATCATTCCTTTCACTTTTAATGGCTCGGGGATGAATGGAGTAAAATATGCACTTTTATTCATTGATAGCATCTTTAGGTTGAGGTAATTGAGTCCTTTTTCCCCCCTTGACTGAATGAATAATGACTTCATCTGATCCTCGGCAAGCCTTGGAAAATTTAGACTGGCCATTGTTCAAGCAGAAGGGGATCCTTTGCTTTTCAGGCATGCACTGTGCTCTCTGTCTTAATTTTTCTTCATTTTAATCCACCCAAACCCCCTATTTTTCTCAATAGCTCAACCATGAACCATGTAGTGAGGCACCGGGGTGGGGAGATACCCGCCCGCTCCCTTCACCCTTCCCTTCTGCGCACTCTGCTACTGGGAGTTTAACAGCAACTGATAAATCAGTCACACTGGTCTCCCAGCTCTCCCAGTCCTCTGGGGAATGAGGCTGGTGGGGGCTTAGGCAGTGGAGGAATTCTCCTGCTTTTTATATGTGTATGCCCCCTCCCCTCCTTTTCAGACCAGCTCCTTTATAAGAGGCAGCGGAGATGTTATGTTCTGCTGTTTTTGTAAGCGTGGTGCGTTAGATGAAAGCCCTCTGTGTACAGGGCTTTGCTGTGACTGCTGCCAGAAAGGGGAAGGGCGCTTCTTTATTTGACATCTTTTTCCCACATGCTCCATTGGCTGGGAGATACACTTGAAAAATAAAAGAAAACTCTGACCTTTTTTTTTTTTCTTTTCCAAGAGAGCCATCTCAATATGGGAACTTGCTTTATTTTTGAGGCTTTTGACCTTCTGTTGCATTCAAGGAGTTCCACGGCAATAATTTAGTTTGGGGTTTGCCGCAAGAAAGCGCCATCAATAAACTCATTTATGCCGTATACACAGTTTGCATGATAAAAGCCTGCAGCAAAGAATGTCTTTCATTTGTTGTCTCTTTTCCTCCCTGTGGGGCAAATTGTGAGGTTTTTGAGGCAGATGGGAAACAAAGAGTCCTCACTAATATAAGTTCATACAGCATCCTTGTCAGAAATGGAGTAAGTGTTAAATATTGACTCTTTTCTACAGTCTATCTAATATTGTTTACTTATGAATTGCTTGGGTGCTTCTGCAGTAAAACACATGCTCCTTTTTTTTCAAATTTTATTTAATCTTTTTGTTTGTTTGTTTTAACCTGCTTGGAAGAGATGAGCAGGACATTTCAGATAGTGCTATTTCAATTTATAATTAAAGAGAAGTGCAAAAAAAAAATACTTAAAGCTTACTTAAAATTTACTTAAAATTTCCTGATTTTCTTACTTTTCTGACACTCAGTACATGGCCACAGGTCTTGAATAGGATAAAATTTGTCTTCCAAAGTATTTGTGAAGGTTATTTGATCCAGGTGTGACCATCATGTTTTGTACACGATGTTATCTGCCCTTTTACCTCTTTCTAAGACCGGTCTGTTCTTACTTGTTACCGCACAGGTCGGCCTTCTTGACCTGGAGCTGAACCGCCTCACCAAAGCGCTGTTTCTGGCCCAGGTTGTTCTGTCTGTTGTCATGGTAGCGCTGCAAGGATTTGTGGGTCCTTGGTTCCGCAACCTGTTCCGATTTGTCGTGCTGTTCTCGTACATCATCCCCATCAGGTATTTTGTGGTGCTCCGTGACTCTCTTCAAAAATGTATTTCCAAGGAATGCATATGGCCTTAAAATGGATAGATTAAAAACAAATAGGAGAGATGTTGAGATACACAGTCTTTGAAGTTAACTGAGATCTACCTAGTCATTTGCTTTTTTTCAGCTGTACAAAGCATACTTGAGCTCCAGTTTTTATTTCAGATTTACTGTACTTACTTAAAAACTTTTTGACCTCCTTTTCCCCCTATGATTAGCCTCCGTGTTAACCTCGACATGGGGAAATCTGCTTATGGCTGGATGATCATGAAAGATGAAAACATCCCTGGCACTGTTGTTCGGACCAGCACCATCCCTGAAGAGCTGGGGCGGCTGGTCTACCTACTGACAGACAAAACGGGTAGGAGTGCACACAGTGGAGAAAAAAAAACGATACACCATCGGGACAAACATCACTTGATAAGGTGACACAGAGAGCCAATAGCTCATCAGTGCTAAATGCAAACCTCATAAAAATGTCATTACGTTACGTGCAAATTAACTAACCTAATTGCAGCATCATAATTAGCTTAAATACTTAGACTGTCAGTAGGCCTATTAGAAGCAACCAGAGGTAAGAAATGAGAAGTTCAGAGCCTAATAGAGTAACAAATTGTTCTGTTTTCTCTAAAATGATTACATATGATAGAGATGTGTTAGGTAAGGGGAAAAAAAACAGCAGAGGACAAAAGGTGACATTTCCAAAAACCCACAGAGTTTCCGGGAGCCGCTCAGGCCTCCTTTAGCTCAGCTCATTTCACTCTCACAGCCAGATTCTCTCATAACAAATGAGTGTTATTTACTAATGCCAGACATTGTATCAGGGTGATAAACTCCTATGGTGGTCCTAGCATGCTTCATTGTCTTACCCCGCTGATCTAGGTAGGGATAGATTAGCTTTGGAGCCTATTCATCCAAGTTGATAGTTAAAGCACATGGAAAGAGGAACAAACAATCAATCCATTAGAATTGGTTAACCCTGTGGCTCTAATGTTATTGGAAGGTAGATGCCCTCTAATCAGCTTTACGCTCTATCAGTACACATTCTGGCAACCAACATCCATTAAACAAGGCCATTGCCCCCATTTTCAAAGTTTTTTTTTTTTTTTTCCTGAACACTCAGTCTTTGTGCATGCGATGTTGTGTCTTGTCTGTTAGTTAGAGAGGACAGGCAGTCCATATGGGTAATTAGATTAGGTCAATGAGAAGGGAGCCACATCACCCTGCAGGTCCCATGACGCATTTTAGGCTGCTCTCTGAGGACAAACATTGTGCATTTTGTATGTGTGTGTTTGGCCTAAGATGACCACATCGCTGCCAGAGAGCTGATGGCAGCTTCATAATAAAGATATCTTTGAAGTATTTTTGTCCCTGAAGAGATTTATATCCAATAATGAGCCATAAAAACGATATTTGATTAAGTGAAGTGCCACATAATCAGTAATAAAACAGTTGTGGTTTCTGGATTTCACAAAAACAATAACCAAAGTCTGAAAATTTTCTGGCTCATGTCCGAAAGATTGATGGACAAAATAAATGACCTAGCAAGAATTATTTTCACTGAACAAATTACTGCTACTGCTATGTTTTTATGTAAATGTACTTAATTATTGGACTGTATATATTTAATGCATGTATATTATCCTACCTGTCATACTGAGCCATTTTGATTTGAGCTGCATACACTTCAAGTAAACAAATGTACAGCAAAGTTTCAGAGCATACAAAGATTGTATAATAAGTGGATTCTGGCATTATTGTTTCAGAATATTACCAGCCCTTATTGATTTATCTTCCAAAGACACTTTTTTTTCTGGCATTTGGAGCTTGGCATGTGTCATTTTTTCCTGACAAGAACACACAGCTAAGAGAAATAATCATGTAAAAAAAAAAAAAAATTATGTAGACATTTCATTTCCTCATGACTTGTTTTGTGATTTATTTATTTTTACAACTGGTGAACTGCAGGCACTCTGACGCAAAACGAAATGATCTTCAAGCGGCTGCACCTAGGGACGGTGTCCTATGGGACTGATACCATGGACGAGATACAGAGCCACATAGTCCAGTCATACGCACAGGTGAGCTGCCTTATTGTCTAATCCAATATTTGGAATAGGCCACATATATAAGGATAAGGATAGGTCAGCGGGGCTGCCTGGAGGTTAGAGACTGGATTCTAACTGTGAGGTCACTGGTTAGTTACTCACCATTACCACTTTGTCACTTCTGTTAAAGGCTCCATGAGCAAGACTTTGAGCTGCTCCCTGTCCCAGAAGGCTGTCGGCATCTGTATTACCAAACTTCTGGTGAAATGTGTACATGCATCTGGGTCTGAGAAGGGTGTTCATAGCAGCAACTTCCTAACCAAACTTTACAGACAATGATATTTGAAGAGAATACAGATGATTTTTAACCTCTTCACCAGTTAACCTCCTAAGTTTTTGAGGGCTGTGTCCCTCGCTGAGTTATCAAATCTTTTCTCATAATTGATTTATTTAAGGAGCTTGTGCTATGATTCTCACTATGGAGACATACAACACCATCTAGGTAGTTCTGGGGCACAGCTTGTAGAAATTACCATGGAAAATTTGCTAATAGGGATGGACTGATACTGTATATTGGCAGATATCAGATTTAAAACCAGTATCAGTATTTTAACTGCTGATATTTGGCTGAATGTGAAATTCGGCATTTTTTAACCTGTTATTCTAGGAGTGTATCATTGGTACAACTGTTACTTCAGCAAAGGAACAAAACTTAACAGCAACAGTCCTGGTTCAGTGTCGAGCTGAGCTGTTTACCAAATGTCATCCCTCTCTCTCCCCTGCCAGTCCTGTCTCTCTACTGTCACTGTTGAGTAAATCAGAAATGGCAAAAAATAATTTAAAAACAAGATGAGCTTGTTCGATAGGCTCAACCTGTTGTACACCTGCATTTCTACTCCTGTTCTTACAAAATTTCATCTGGGTATTTGTGTTCACTATCATAGGAGGGAAGATATCAGACAGTGGATAACAGTATCAGTCTCTAAAAAAAACTTGTATCATTCCATCCCTACACAGTTCCACCAATCATTTTTATTTCAGTAGCAATACAGAGTAATTTCTACTAATTCAGAATTTGTTGAATGGGAAAACAACCAGACGTGGACAGATGACAGCAGTGTAACGAAAAAGCAAATCTACTGTAACTGTGTCTGGGTGGAATGGGATTGGGTGCTCTCAGTGGGGGATGAATACATGCTCTACTCCATGTTTTTTCCTACTCAGCCTCACCTCTGTCTATGTATCTATTTAATCAATTTTTAGCTAAGGATAACATTTCCGGGAAAGAAGCCCATATTGTTCATTCATCATGCCGCGTCCCCGAGCAGCTCCCTGTACTGTAAGCCAGTGTGTTCTTCACTGGGTGGCTCAGATGTGGCTGGAGGCTTGACAGAATGATATTGTTCGCTCTCAGCCAGCTCCAAACAGCTGGTCGACACTCTGAAACCATCTGCCCACACCCTTATTTGTAATCCCAGCTAATGAAAAATGACTCGTCTTTCTAGCACTTCACAGCCAAAACATGGCAGAGCAACAATGCTTCAGTCTAGCTGATTTGTGTTAGACTGCTGTTTTTTTTTTTCTTTCATCCTTTTTACACTGAGGTGTCATGTAATATTTGAAATTGGCTGTAGGCACAGTATCACTAAAGTGCATGAAGAGTTTGTCCTATATTTAACATTGTCCTGCAGGCCAGGGGCACTGAATGGGGGTGTTTTGAACCATGTGAGTTTTACTATCTTTTTGTAACACATTATAATAGATTAATATTAAAATTAGACATACAGGAATACAGTGACAGTTTTGGTGATGGTGTGACCAAGTGATAGTGGAAATTTATAATCCTCACTGTATGTATGCAACAGCAAATTGCAAGGTATACTGTGGATAGTTCCACTATTTCTACATCTATATGTAACAGCTATAATTAACTGCGGTAACAACTCTAACTTAATCCATATGTAACACACAATCCTCCCCCACACTTCCCACAGTGCAGTGTGTGTTTAAACTGTCACTAGCATACACTTACAGTTTATAACCACAAAACTCTTTACATTCTGTTTTATTGGTCAGTTGTTTCATTGTTATTATTATCGGATGTTTTTATTGCTTCTTTCATATCAGTGTGTGTGTGGGCTTACAATGTGTTTGTCTTTTTCTGCTGCTGAATCCCCATCAATAGGGTTTTGTTTCCATGCCAGACAGGGAAAGTTGGGTACTGCCATAAATTAATTTCAGCATATTTAAAAAAAGAAAAAAAAGAAAAGAAAAAAGATTTCATTCAATTCTGCATTCATGTGCATCCTCAGTGGTGAGGTCAGAGGTCAGTGTAGGGTAGAGACCCAATTCAAGGACTGAAGGAAACTTCAGTAAGATGCCTGTTACTTTTCACCTGGACTCAAACTTCAGCCTTCACAGTGAGGGACAGTCTGTCAACACCAGCCTTCTGCCCATAAACACTCACATTCACATGGTCACAGTTTTAAAACAAGGCCAACTTGAAATACTTAGAATGCAAGATGATGATGATGATGGTAAAAAATAATAATAATGACACTAGGTAACAAAAGATAAGAAGAATCACACAGTTTAAAGCTGAAAAACAGTCAGTATGCTAGGAAAGAATTAAAGTTGTGAATGGGAAGAATATATTATGTCATATCATATATACCAGGCATATTACTGGCAACCCAGTATGCTGTGCTCTACAATTTATTTTTGTTACATTATTAGTAATAATTAAATAGTCAAATTATGAGTAATAATTTAAATTGTGTGTGACATAATATAGAATACTTATACAGTGTAGTGAAACATATCTGAGTGAGAGATTGGCAGACTGGTGGTGGTTGTTTTATGCTGTACATGTTGTAGGTTCAACAGTTAGTGCTGAAGTGCTCTTGAGCAAGGACATCTAATCTTGTTTATGCGTACCAGTTGTTGAAAATAATAACCAGAAGTTAAAAACACGCAGTGTTATATCCGTTTGGTTGTATCTGTCCTTGTAAAAAAACAGTGTACCACACATATACATTTATATGCCCCATGTGTGTCGCGGCCACAAAATATAACTTGTCTGACAACTTGACCTATTGATCTCTCCATACGCCCCTCAGTTGCTCTTCATGAAGGTTGTCATCTTGCATCCTTGCAGGATTTCCCCTCTCCCCTCCCTTCCTGGCAGGACTGAAGGTTAATAATAAGCCAAAATCACACGCTTCACTGGAGCACATCAGCCCTTGTCAAACGCAGCTGGCACAGTGGGCTGTCTGCCTGCACGCTAGCCACCACATAGTTAAATTGATGGCTGTTGTCAGAAGAGCGGGAGACATAAAAGGCCCTCAAACCTGATATGACATGATAAAGATGGTGATACAGCGCTTCCCCTCACTGTGTCATTTAGTTTGAAAGGCGATGTTAAAGTGAATTGGCTGAGAGAGTGCGATTTCATCTAGTGCTCCACCACAGGCAGGGCTCCTGTGGTCACTGAATAAATGGAGAAGTCACAAGCTTTGATTTTTTTTTTTTTTTTTTTTTTTGACTATGTAACTTCCAAGTGTCATCACAACCCAAATCAAGACCATGAATATTCGTGATTAACGTATTTCTTGAGTACAAGTACTAGTTAATCTGTTACCTGCTGAAATTGAATTCTAGTATCTAAAACTAAATCTGGTAAATCTGATTTGCTGATACACTGAAATAACCCATTTAGTCATGAATATGACTCAAACAGCATAGTTTGTTTAACACTTCTGGTTGTTGCCATGATAGCCGTCCTCCCAACCATCCAATGGCAGCAGCAGCGGCTCCACACCGTCCCGGAAGTCGCAGGCAGCAGCTCCGAAGGTCCGCAAGAGCGTCAGCAGTCGCATCCACGAAGCCGTGAAGGCCATCGCCTTGTGCCACAACGTCACGCCTGTCTACGAGTCTCGTGCAGGCGTAAATGGAGAGACAGAGTCAGCCGAAGCCGACCAGGACTTCAGTGATGACAACCGCACCTACCAGGCCTCCAGCCCTGATGAGGTAAATATGAGCCGCCATGAACTCTTTCTCAGCTTTGTCAGATGAAATGAAATGGAGTGAAAAATGAGGATATCACGCATCACAGTCGGCCAGTTGGCTTTTATACAGAAAGGCTGACCAAAAACTAAAATGTTATTGCCAAGGTTTTATCAAAAGAGATGAGTTTCCTTTGAAACTTTCAATTAGATGGTGGCTGATGTTACATCTACAGTGCCCATCATCACTACCCAAGTGCCCTTGAGCAAAGCACTGGAAAAGAAGAGTATAAAAACATGTCCCTTTCCTTGTGAAAATCCAACATAAAACAATTTCCTTTGACCACAAAGCTGGAAGAAAGGCATGGTATTTTCTGCAATCTACATATTTGCTACAAAGATATCTCAAAAAATAAGAATGATTGTGACAAAAATTTTGTGGATGACTTGATTGGATTTGATTTCCAGCATTAGTCATTTCTGGGGTTTTTTAGCTGCAGTATTATGCTGCGTTCATGTACTGGTGAGAAAATCTAGCATCTGAGACTCAGAAATTACTCAAGTGTTTCCTCCCACTCTTAGTGTTTTATTGCTGATACTAAATAACCATACTTTGTCATAATAGCCATTTCATGAACGTGAAGTCAGAGGTCGTGAACTCCTTTTTAGAGGTTAAGCTATTTAATCATCAGTGTTTGCTTCCTGATAATTTACTGCTCCAACTGAAGGAGGAATCCTGCACAGTAACTACCCCAAAGGCATCCCACAGCTTCCCTTCCTCTCTCTGTCTCTCTGTGTAACCCAAGAGTTTGGGCATTTATGACTACGAGGGTGCTGCTAAGCCTTTCATTTATCGGCCTTTGTAATGGTAATACAGACCGTGTTTTTCGAGAAATCCAAGGAGAGCCCTGATGAGAATTGAACACAGGGAAAGACTGTTGATCAGGAAAGTCACTGTCATTATTCGTTAGAAGAGTTTTCCGATAGATATTGAAGGGGAGCTAATCTCCCCACGCACACAAAGTTCAGCACCATTGGCATGTTTTTCACCCATGACGTTGTGAGAGGCTTTGCAAACCCTTTGTTAGACTTTTGTGCTTTGCATTGCACCGTCTGCCAAGTCTTGCGATCAAAATAAAGATAAAAGCCAACAAAAGATAAATCTCAGTTTCCCGTTTTGCCTGTCTGTCCTCCCACTGAGTTGATGTATATATTTATTTATATCCCTGTACGCTCTATCTCTCCTCTCCATTGTCTCACACTGCTTGGATTGATCAATATTTAATTTTCTCTGAGAGGTGATGAGAGGGGGAGGTTTGTGGTCGTTCATGTAGTCCCCCACCTTCCCCTTTCACCAAAGTCTTTGTTGTGTCTCTGCCCTTTTTTTTCTCTTCTCCATTCTGCCTCATTTTCCCTGTCTCACTCTCTCTACTCTCTCTGCCTGCCCCTCTTCTTTCCACGCTGTCTTTCTCTTTCTCCCCCCTTCATCCCTCTCTCCCCAGTCTCATTAACCTTAGCATCAGATCCTAGCCACCATGCCTCCGTTAGTGCTAGTTTGTCTGGCTCTGGCTCCGAGCTCAGCCTCTCTAATGTAATGAGCCGTCATTAAGGAGATGAAGTGGGCCGGCTGCGGCGGGCCGAACAGGGGTCACCTGACCTGCTGCTGGGCCACGCTGTGAACAGAGCCCTCCTCTAACCTTTGACCCCTACGATATCAGCCAGGAGCGTCTGACTGTGGCCTTTAACGGCTGTGGAGTCCCAGAAAGTGGGTGTTTATCATTTCCAATTGGAGTGAATTAGATAGATTGTCTCAGGGAGCGTACAAGGCGTAGGTACAATCGGAAGGCAGTGGAAATAAGAACCACTTAAAGGCAAGGCACAATTGAACAACTTTGGAATAGTTTACATAAATTCATCACATGTGCATTACTATCCCACATTTAGAGATAGTCTTACTATCTCAAATTCATTGTAAAAGCATCCTAAACTATCCCAGAATAAACTCAGCTCAGAGTATGCACCCTTTATATTGCCAGTGACATTATTGGAAAGCCTAACTATTAGGGATCCATTTTCATCATGACATGCTTTAGGTGTTGTTAATTTTAAAGGCAGTGCTGCCATCTTGATTTACATGATCACTGGAGGGTTTGAAACACTCTTGAAATGACTGATCGAGTTGTTTAAACCGGTTTGCCATTGTCGTAAACTAGTCACGGGCAGTCAGCTCTATTACTGTTGTAACACATGATTCACTTACAGTTTGTATCAAAGTTGACACACCTCTAAATAGTTCCTGGAGAGCTGATAAAACAGATTGAAGAGCTAGGTTTCACATCCTCTGTACACACTTGAACACTTGATGTGTGTGTGTGTGTGTGTGTGTGTGTGTGTGTGTGTGCGCGCAGCCACGTACACACACAGGATAATGACACACAGATGTGTGTTAAGTAAATATAGGCAGCTCTTTTACGGAGCTCAAAGGGGGAGCAGGAGAAATGATGGGGTATTAGCAGGAAGTTCCAATTTGTAGGTCAGAGTATAATAACAACCTTTGAGTGAGCAAATTGAAAATGAACCCATTGAGAATTGAGTCGTGTGCAGCTGAACGCTCACTCGGGGGCCGCAGTTCCTGCTGAGGAGAAAAAGAGGAAAGAGAAACAGAAAAACACTTATCTGGAGCTGAATGAGAAGAGCTCAGCAGCTCCAGAGATATGGCAGCTCTCTCATGCCTTGTCTTGCCATTGCAGCACATCACTTAAATTAGGTGATCATGGTCTATGTAGTCACGTTGCTTTAAAATGTAACTGCAGTCAGATTTGTCCCTTGTTAATATCCCTGTTTATTATTCATATTTAATGGAGACTGACAGAATTTTATTTTCGACTCTTATTCTGCAAATATTTTCTGAAAGTTTCTATTGTTTTATCAATACTGTGCATTAAGGATAACACAGTGTCATCAAACTGCGATTATTTTAACATAGTTAAAAGGAAAATCTATGAACAGTCTTTTCCCTCCACCTCTTGACACAGCAGCATGACTGGCCATAAAAATTTCTCTCAAAGATCTCAGATATTGCAGTTCAGGGATTTCAGTGGATTTAAATGTTTGAAGAGGTTGTGCATAAACCTCACAACTCAACAGAAAAGAACTCGGTAAAAACTGAAAAAAATATTCGCTATTACAACATAGCCTAAATCACTGTTTTGTGGAATTTCCTTTTAAATCTCCATTTCATTACTATAACCTTGTTAGACAGGGTCTGCTACATGGTGATCATTTTTAGTGCATCTCTTGTTGTTGCTGTTGTTGTTGTGCTTTATTATTGACCGTACATGCTATATAACCACAAATTATACAAGCAAAGCACATTACTTTTATGTCCTTCTGAATTATGAATGAAGTACCTTACCTGACTCTGTATGGCTTTTCTTTTATTATTATTTTTTTAACCTCAGCAGTGTCTTATGATTGAACTGAATCTGAAAACTGAAAGTTTCCCTGCAAAGCGCATGTCCTGTGTGTCCCACCTAGCTATAAATATTTGTTGTGAGCTTAATATGGATGCATGCTTAATAATCCTTCCCTGAATAAACGAAGGTTAAAGGTTGAAAAAAAATCTGGGCCACACACAAGCCTTTCTGTTTGATTCAGTTCAATTCCCCTTCAGGTGTGTGTGATACAATGAACAAGTAATTTTTATGTGCTCGATTTCTTCCTCCACTGGGGAGGGAGAGGCTTTGAAACAGGATGTTGAGAAAGCTGACCTCTAACCTACAATGAACAAATGCTTATGTTTTGTCCTACAACCCTCTGCACTGTTTTTAGCTGACCTCTACTGGGAGGTCCAGTTTGTGTTCTCTTGTTTTCTGTCCTGTTTGTTTGTATTAATATTTTAGGCATTTAACTGACACTCATTTCCTGAGCAATTTATAATGAGTTCAGCATTGGAATCAGCTGAAATCTCTCGATCGCCAGCATACAAAGCAACAAATTGAAAGAAATGCAGGGCTGAAAGATAGCAGCACTTGAGATAATGACAATGTGTGTTTGTGTGATTGCATCTGTGTGTGTCTGCGCCTCAGGTGGCATTGGTGCGGTGGACGGAGAGCGTCGGCCTGACCCTGGTGAACAGAGACCTGACCTCGCTGCAGCTGAAGACTCCCTCCGGACAAATCCTCACCTTCTACATCCTGCAGATCTTCCCCTTCACCTCCGAGAGCAAGAGGATGGGCATCATCGTCAGGGTAACCCATATAACCTGCAGCCTGACACTACAATTTGATTGAGCCTTTTGTTTTATTGGTCCTGTTGTCATTTCCTTATGTTTCTCAGGCTTTCTATGATAGCCGTAAGTTTTTAGTAGTCTTGCTACACCAAAGTCCCGCACCCTTAAACCATGTTTACACCAAGCAAGCAGGGTTTTTTTTACACATTCTTTTATTTACTTGCAAAAAAAAAGCCTTCAGGTTTAAACTGACTAAAGCGCAGTTTATTCTCTGCTGTCCCGTCCCGGCAATGTCTCATTATTACTACACTATGAACATAAGTCACAGTTCAAGCCAAAGTGCGGTGAATTATTGGTAATGTATCATATTACAAAGGTTGAAGTGACACCAAGGGTTTGATTGTCCACCTAAAATGTCGAGCATGTTTAGCACCATTGCGCCTGCATGAGTCACAAATTAGCAGATGACCTGTTCACACCCCTGCTGGTCAGAGAAAAGATGAAAATTACACTGAAGTGTTGCTGGGTTCGGAACACAGGACTGAAATGTTGTGATGATCCATGTGCACTGAGCTCAAGTCCTGGATTTTAGTGTTATTGTAGGTCAGAGTAAAATGGATGTTACTGAATGCGGAGAGTGAAGTTATTCTCATTCAACATCTTTGATATAAAATTCTGTGCGATTCTTAAGTAGTGGGAAAGTGCCAGTATTCATGTGTTCATTGTTTTGTAAATTTGTGATTTGATCCAGGAGGAGTCTACAGGAGACATCACTTTTTATATGAAGGGTGCTGACGTTGCCATGGCGAGCATTGTCCAGTACAATGACTGGTTGGAAGAGGAGGTGAGGTCCCCATCTTAGGAATAACATCTCATAATCAGGAGTTAAGTGGTGAATTTAAAAAAAAAAAACACCACTAAGAAATGATTGATGTATAAAAGAGCGTAGTTACTCATAGCAGTCATTATTTTAGGTCAATTACGTGTTTTTAATCAGGCCATTCATCAAGAGATCAACAGGCAGCGGCAACACCGGCTTGGTGGTCGAAAGTCGTGTGTGCATATGTTCATAATTATATTGGCATTATTGAGTCATTTAGCACCGGGGGCAGCTTTTGATTTAATTAGTGACCTAGATAAAGTTGAGGTAATTACAGTATGTCATATTCTTGAACAATGGTGCTAATGATGTCCTACTGGCCATAATATCCCACTGTCAAATGAGCTGGCGTTACGGTTACTCTGCTTGTCAATAACCAATCAGCAAGATAGATGCAACCCATTGATGTTTCATATAAAAAAATAAACCATCATCCATCCCTTTGTTTTATTGGCTCCTCTGAATTTTGCCACGGGACACGTTATTCACTATTGATTTCTTTTGGTGTTTGGTGACAATATGCTGCTATTGACAGTACTGTACATGGTGTACTTATGCAGCAGCTGCCCTAATAAAATAGATGAGCTGTCCTATATTTGATTTGATTTAAATTGCTTTTGGAAAAATGGCCGTTAGCTTTTTTTGACACAATGTTTGAATAGCTGTGATATAAATTTGAGTGGGTTCACCAATATTATTGTGGAATTGGAGGTAATTAATACATTCTGCTGCCACATTGATTTTAGCCTGTCTGCATTGTCAACAGATAAAAATTGCCATATGTCATTAAGCACAACTACATTGTAAATAGAAGTGTTACCTACATGACTGTAATATCACCAAGCTGTCAATATTGAGAACCAAAAATTTTGAAATTAAGCTCTGGAGAAAGTTAGAAATCTTAAAATATTAGAATTCCCTGAAAATGTTCCTGAAAACACAGTGTGCCCTTATATATTGTAATAGATTTGTCTTTTTTACTCTCAGTGTGGGAACATGGCCAGGGAGGGCCTGAGGACCCTGGTGGTGGCCAAGAAGTCTCTGTCTGAGGAGCAGTATCAGGACTTTGAGGTATGGATGAACCTTACTGGACATGTACATACCGTTCACCTTACTCTCTATAAAGTGTTGTTCTTCATCATACTTGTTCCTTTACTCTCTTGCATTTTGATTTTGATCTTTGAATTGAGGCATGATATGTTTTTTTCTGCTTGTCTGTCTCGGTCCAGCAGAGTTTCTTCAGTCCTTGAAAGTTTGCAAAAATTAAAATATGACTTGAAAAAGTTTGAAAAAAATGAATGGATAGCATTGAAATTGCTCGATTGCCATTAAAACATAGCACTCAAATTCATATGCCGCAGCTCTATCCTAGGTTCAATACCGATGGATGTTTGTGTTGATATAGCAGCAATATAAAATGGATTTCACGAGAACCGCTTTACTTGGCAAGATCACATGTTAAAAATCTGGCACTGCTGCAGCTGCTGCTCTAATTTTGATCTTTAATTTGAAGTCTTAGTGAGCGTGGGAACTCCAGTACAGCAATGAGGTTTTATTTCAGTTCACATTGGCAGGTATGTTGTAAGTTGCGTGCCGCAGCCCATATGAGCCCTCTGTTTTCTTCTCATTTTGTGTTTCCTTTTGTCTCACTTCTGCATGTAGAATCGCTACAACCAGGCCAAGCTGAGTATCCATGACCGAGCCCTGAAGGTCGCAGCAGTGGTGGAGAGCTTGGAGAGGGAGATGGAGCTGCTTTGTCTGACTGGGGTCGAGGACCAGCTACAGGCTGACGTCCGGCCCACGCTGGAGCTGCTCAGGAATGCTGGCATCAAGGTTAGCACGGCTACCATGGTGGGAAATTAACACCAACATCAACCAAATTCCTTCAAAGTTTACCTGTGGAGTGGAAAGCTAATCTACTCTAAAAGATTTGTATATTCCAGAAATCTTATGGGCTTAAAAAAAAAATCATGAAGTCGCACCTGAATTTTGGGATTTATTCTTTTCCGTGTTTGGGATCTATTACGTTCCAAACCTGGAACATAAAAGAAAGGTTCCTGCCATAAAATCACCAGGCTCAACCTTTATTGTTAGCAGCCTCACACTGTAGGTGCGCTTTTTATCTTGGAGGGAGATGTTACTATAAACCCCACACAGCTCAACCGTAATTGTTTTGGGATGTGATCAGAAGCACAAAATGCAGGAAAACAGTCACCACCCTCTAGAAATGAATAGCATTTGTGAATCCATAAAACAAGAAGACATTAAGAAGAACTATTAAGTCCCTGATTTCCTTTTTTTAACTCATTAGTGAAAGCATTAGGATTGGTGAAGAATAGTCAGTCTTGTGCTTTTAATGCCACAGCATCCATCCACTTCCATGCTGCCGTTTTGTGTTTAGATCTGGATGTTGACGGGGGACAAGCTTGAAACAGCCACGTGCATTGCCAAAAGCTCCCATTTGGTCTCCAGAACCCAAGACATCCATGTCTTCAGGCCGGTACGTTGTCGCTCTTTACCCTCTTGATATTCTGATAATAAGCATTTAAGTTGATGTGAGATTAAAGCAAAGGAAGCCTATATGTTTCTTCATGGCTAATTGTATTGTGTGGCTCTCGATCAGGTCTCAAACAGAGGAGAGGCCCATCTGGAGCTCAACGCCTTCAGAAGGAAACACGACTGTGCTCTGGTCATCTCTGGAGACTCCTTAGAGGTACTACAACACAGTGCAGCACACAGTGACATTGCCTCGCACAGCAGATGATACTGAGGATGCAGCCAAACAGGCAAAGAGAGAATAACAAGTAATCCACGGCCAAAACTAATATTTAAGAGTTCACCCGAGGACTTTATGGGATTGAAGCAAAAACACATCAGTCATTTTTTCACCAGCCAGAAACCATTTTATGTCCTTAGTTTTAGATGCACTGTGCACATTCATGTCACAAAACACCGATTATTGTACAATCACTGACAGTTTGTTACAGCTAAATCAGAGTTTTACCTTTATTTGGAAGCAATCAGATGTTTCATGATTGCTAGTATGAAGCAGATTGAGTTTCAAAGTTTCAGAGAGCTCGTTTTCTTTTATAAATCAAACTGGAGTGACATGTATATACGCAAAGAAAACATACAGTTATACCCAGAACCTAGGTGGTCCAACTCATTATGGTTGGGTCTTTCTGTCTGTGCTCTGGCAGGTGTGTTTGCGGTACTATGAGCATGAGTTTGTGGAGCTGGCGTGTCAGTGTCCGGCCGTGGTCTGCTGCCGCTGCTCGCCGACTCAGAAGGCTCAGATTGTCCGACTCTTGCAGCAGCACACCGCCAACAGAACCTGTGCCATCGGTGAGTGTTTACAGGGCAGGAAGGCTGTTGAGGTACCTTTGAGCAAGACACTTAGCTGTCAGATTGCTCTGTTAGAGGTGTGAATCATAGCCTCGTGAATGTGGAACAGAATGTTTCTTGAAAAACACAAGCATGCCGAGGATAAATAACTTTAAAACACAGACAGAAATACACACACACACATGCTCATACAGAACCACACACACTACTGAGACAGATAACAGGGAAATAAGATCGAGTACTTCTTGTATCCACAAGGTGGCAATCACAGCCAGTCTGCTGCTCTTTTAACACCTCATCTGCCTCATCTACATTGCAGAAGAAACTTTTGGCTAAAAGTTTTTTTTTTTTTTTTCCCATGCTGTGTCAGGTGATGGAGGAAATGATGTCAGCATGATCCAGGCTGCTGACTGCGGGATTGGAATCGAAGGAAAGGTAAAGAGCTGCCACAGCTTGGCACTCAGTTCACAGGTCTTTCCATCATAGTCTCATGTTTTATTATGAAAAGAAATTTTGTCATATCTTGAATAAATACACAAAACACTCAATTCTTTAAGTATTAAGAATAGTACTAGTGCCTTTTGCGGCAGATCTTGACAGTATTAAGAAGATGGCTTTTGATAACTCGCAATGGCTTCGCTTAAAATATGAACCCATAAATTTGCTCCATTATTTCAATTTTAAGATTTACTTGTTTTTTCAGCACATATTCTACTAAAATAGTTGCCTTTTTGTAACACCTATTCTGTACTTTTCCAAACAGGAGGGGAAGCAGGCGTCCCTGGCTGCGGACTTCTCCATCACTCAGTTTAAGCACATCGGGCGCCTGCTGATGGTTCATGGCAGGAACAGCTACAAGCGCTCTGCAGCGCTGGGCCAGTTCGTCATGCACAGAGGCATGATCATCTCCACCATGCAGGTACAGAACTCAACAACATTGGTAAAATATCTTCAACATTTTTGACAAAACTTGTTTTTACACTGTAAATGAATGTGGAATAAAAATGAGGATCTCCTAATCGTTAGATTATTAGCTTTTTAGGAATTAATACTATTTGATTTGTTCTGTTCGCAGGCTGTCTTCTCCTCAATTTTCTACTTTGCCTCAGTGCCCCTGTACCAGGGTTTCCTCATGGTTGGGTATGTGCCCTCTTCAAAAGTCCAATGAACCTTTTTGGTACAAACTGACTTCAGTATAACAATGAAGAGATATTGTTTTCATTATTGTACTGTAGCCCATCCAGGGAAAGCTAACTTGCTCATTATGCTGCCAGCCTCTCTTTATTGCCTGTTTGCATTACAGTCCTAATGCCTTACAGTATTTTCACAGGAAACATAACCATACATAACCATACATAGCTAATCTCATGAGAACTGTACAAAAATACAAAACAGACATTTCTAAATTTTCTTTGATCTAACTGTGTGGTTTGGATGAGTATCTTCTCCATCTTTAACGATGCTTGCTTGTCTGTATATCACTGCTTGTGCAGGTATGCCACCATCTACACCATGTTCCCTGTGTTCTCCTTGGTTCTGGACCAGGATGTGAAGCCAGAGATGGCTTTGCTCTACCCAGAGCTTTACAAAGACCTGACCAAGGTACAGAGCAGCTTTAAAAAAAAAGAAAAAAAAGAATGGTGGTTGACATTTACAAGTTAGTACACAGCTCCATTAAATCTTTTATGGATAGATTCTGAGAAAATCTCAAATGTCAAAAACTTCTTTTACAAGTTCAGTTCTTAAAGAATATATGTGAGTGTATGGTTACATAAATTCCAGATTGTACCTGTGATCTGTTTGTCAGATTCAGCTCTTCAAAAGCTCAGCAGGTTGTACCATTTAAAAATTATGTTGCAATCACAGATGGTTTTTCTCTCTTTCAGGGGCGATCATTATCTTTCAAGACTTTCCTTATTTGGGTGTTGATCAGTGTATATCAAGGTAAGGTCTGCACATACTGACACTCTCTAGCTGATCAGCATTTTGCATCAAAAGTGCACTGGTTAGGTGAATGGGTTACAGAAATGAGACTGTAGCAGGTGTCTGTCAGGTGCCCTTAAACCTAAACTTACATTATTGCATCATTACCCCTATATTGTGGTGTAAATATCACAAAATATGTCACCCAGTCCGAATTTTGGCAAATTTGAACCATGTTGTAATTTGTCAGCTGCACCATCATGAGCAGATAACCAGTGGTTGTTGAGAGGTTGAGTTCTAGTATTTCATATTTGGCTGTGAAAAGAGTGAAGGGGATTGCTGGAATTTAAGGTCCATCAGACAGTATCGTTGGCCGATGAAAACATCAGTTTCTTGACTTTGTTTTGAAACCAAATTAAACTTCATGAAATCAACCCAAAAGATTATTACAGGACCAATCTGTCACGTAACAGTACCTGTTGTGAAGTACCAGCCTTTGCAGTCACTGCAGATTGTCAAAGCAACTCTGCATCTAGCATTTAATCATTTCTCCTATGCCTAATACCGGGGTCCCCCGGCCCCTTCAAACTCTCAGACAGTCCCTTTCTCAGTAGCTTAGGTTTCCAAGCGCCATCCGCTTTTACATGCAGGCTTTTGTCTGTCCAGTAAATCGATATTTCTGTAATCGCTAAGCCATGCAGCATGTGAGAAAGATCTATGTTCCTGCTCAAGCGTGACTTCCTGACAGCTCTGGGTTTTTAATTAAAGGCCAATACCAGGTCCAGTGAAAAAAAAAAAAAAAAAAAAAAAGATACGGGGAGGAGATATGAGAGGACAGAGAAGGAAAATATTAGGCACCAATCTACTTTAATTTATTACAGAGTGTGACTCGCTGGAATGTGCTGTATGAAGACTGTATGAAAAAGTAATTATGTGATCAGTTATAGGCTATTAAGCCCAATTTGCGTAGTGTTATGATTAAATGAAAGGCTATCAAAATACAGTAGGCGCCCGCAGATGAGTGAGTGTCTGGATACTCAGAGAAGTTTACCAGCGTGAGAGACACTAGGGCACATTGTGTGTTTATAAATAATGTTATCAAATCAATCCTTATCTCCAGACAGACATTAAACCTTTACACAAGGTCCCAGTCAGCCGGCTGTGCAGGGAAGAACAAACCTGGGCCAAACAGTAATTTCCCAATCCTTTTTTTTTTTTTTTTTTTTTTTTTGGTTACTGTGGTGCAAAATGAGTGCCACATACAGTAACACAATGAGTGACAGAAAATTTTAACAATCACAGGAAAATATTTTAAAATCAGCACAGCATCCTCTCTGTAACTGACTAATTTCTTGACACCATCTGGCTTGTTGTGATGCGGATAACCCCACCCGTACAATCCTGCACGCAAGTTAAAACAATAAGAAAAATGTAAAATTATTGTCTGGTACACAGGCAACCTTGACAAACATCCTGTGGAATGTTGTTTTTTTAAAATCCTGCAGGAAATCACAGAAATGAAAGGAAATGTAGATATAACTCCTTTGGGATTCATCCTGGTTTAATTATTTCAACTTCCTCAAGCAAATAAATCAAAATTGGTGTGCTGATCTTTGTCGCCTTGGATGCTGTTTCCTCTGGCGCCACCAGGTGGTATCCTCATGTATGGCGCGCTGGTGCTGTTTGAGTCGGAGTTTGTGCACGTGGTTGCCATCTCCTTCACGGCGCTCATCCTCACCGAGCTGCTGATGGTGGCGCTGACGATCCGCACCTGGCATTGGCTCATGGTGGTGGCTGAGTTCTTCAGTCTGGGCTGCTACGTGGCCTCGCTCGCCTTCCTCAACGAATACTTTGGTAAGAGAACCATCAGTGACCGCAATTTCTGTGTTTCTGGGGGTTTCTTCTGCAACAGATCCTTCAAAAAGTCAGTGTTTAAGACGTTTAGAGAAGCAGGGTTATTTTTGTATTGACAGTTGTGCATTTTTGGAACATTTGTCATGGATATTGGACGTATTGCATGGGCTCAAAGTGCCTGTAAGTGTTCAGTTTTAGTAGAAGATAAATATCAGCAAAATTTGAGGTTTTTCTGCAACCATCTGTTAACACAAGTGAACTACTAATACAGTCGTGGGGAGATTAGTTAACTTTTGGCTACTTTGCCGGTCCCGTCGGCGGACTCATCATTGCTGTGCAGCCGAGCTTCGTTCAAACCCACAGAACTTTATTTTAAATTCCAGTGGAGAACACAAAGTTTCCAAAATAACCAAATATGTCCTGCTGAATTACAGGAAAGTGGGCATAAAATGACGCATAAGCCATCTAGAATTTTCTGTTTAATGTGACGGTACAGCTGTTAAACAATCTGGGGTTTGAATATTTCATTCAATGTAAATGTGATGTTGCCTCACTCAAGTGTTGCAATCTAGACATGCAGAATTATATATGTGAAAATTTCATTATAATATGACAAAAAAGTGTTTTTTTAATAACTTTGAAGCTGTACTGAAGGGGAAATTTAAGGGGAAATCAGGCGTTCAAGGGGTTAATTCCAGTGCTGCGTTCTTCACTGCACCTGTTTTGTGTTTAATTTGATGCACTGAATGTTTTGTGTTAGTTCAGCCCTCAGAGGCCTGTGCTTTTCTTGCTTCTCCTCTCTCTCTCTCTCTCTCTCTCTCTCTCCCTCTCCCCCTTGCACTGCACTCACTCTCTCTTTGCTGCACTTCTTCTTTTGCTTCTGTATGTTGCCGTGGCGACAGGCATAGGCAGGGTGTCCTTTGGAGCTTTCCTTGGTAGGTGTGCAGCCTGCGAACTCTCCAGCTCTCTGTTCTCCCCTCACCTCTCTTTTTCTGTGTCTGCATAATGTCCCAGTGATGTTTCACCATCTCATCAGTGTTTATCTGTTTTATTTGGTTTGTTTGTTTGTTTGTTTTTTTTGGGTGGTATACAGCATGGATCTTAATTGTTTTATGTCATTTGTATCATGCCATTCATTTCTCATTATAGTGCTGTGTCAAATTTCTGTCAAATGACCGAGCTCTAACATTATTGTTCACATTGTGATTGTACTAATAACATGACAAGCATCTGACTTTGAAGCACTAAGCTCTCTTTCTGTGCACATTGCTTTTTCTTTTGCCTGGTGATCATATGAATGCAAAAAGCTCAGATTCTTGTTGGATTCTTGTGTTACTTGAATACCCACGATGTGCAATATTTGGACTGGTTTATAACTTTTTGTCTTCTCCTTATTGTGCTTTCCCAGACTTGTCCTTCATCACAACACGGGCCTTCCTCTGGAAGGTGTGTGCCATCACACTGGTCAGCTGTCTTCCTCTCTACATCATCAAGTACCTGAAGCGCAAATTTTCACCACCCAGCTACTCCAAGCTGTCTTCATAAGCCAAACCAGACACCTTGAATTCCTTCTGTTTGTTTTGTTGTCTTTGTGCTTCACTGAAATGTCTTTTTTGGCACTTTTTTTTTTTTAAATTCACTGATCTTCAGTGATGGATAGGTGACCTGTAGAGGTCAAGGGACCACTGGAAATATTGGAAGTAAAATGAGGAAAGAAAAAAAAAAGAAGTTCTTTGGATTTATGTCACAGGGACTTGGGATTACTTGAAAAGACTGAGCACATAACAAAGACTTTAAAAGAAAGAATTTTTTTGTTCAGCACAAAAAACAGAGCAGAGCGACTTCCTGCAGTGGGAAGGCCTGAAACAGACTGACCCCCTGGTGGCGGGACAGTCCCAGGTCGATCTGCCGCCTTCTGTTTTAAAGCATTTCAAACAAATCAGCTTCAAGCATCATTTTATACGATTCAGAAACATTACTTTTGGTGTTTAACTTTTTGTATGTGAGGTTAAGAATTTTTTAAGTGTTATTTTTTTATTATTATTGTTATTATTATTATTATTATTATAAATTACAAACTGCTGGCCTGCATCTTTCTACAGTGTTGAGTTGCTACAAGGGATGATATTGTGATTTATGTTGTTCCATCTGACTGTAAATAAAGCCTTTACATACACAGAGCTTTTACAAGTACTACTAATGTAAACCTCACTGCGTTTAACTACTTTCCTTGTACAAATGTGCATTAACCAAATATAAGAATATTTACAATTTCAGAAACTGACAATGATTTGTCCTGGGAACAGCCTCCTGCAGGCCTGACTCCAGACTTTCTTTCTGTGCATTTGCTACTGTATGTCCTTGACGTTTTTAAGACAAGAGAATGACATCAGTAATTCCTGATAGTATGAAACCAGCACTCCATAGTTAACGTCGATAAACTGTCATATCGTTGAAATATTTGGCCTTGATTATATCGCATAATTTTACATTTGAGATGTCTGTTGGCGGCTGCCGGATGTGGCCGCTCGCATTGTGCCTCATCATTATTACTAGTAATATTATTATCATCTGTGTTAATGTACTGACGCCGCCTTCCACAGCACTGGATGTGACACAATCAGTCTGAGGTTTTGGTTCTTGTTTTTCTTACCTGCACAGACAGATCGGAGCTTCCAGGAGCGCGACTCCTGCTGTAACCGCTCCTCTCACAAAACCTTTTGTGATGACAATGCTTCTCCGAGCGTCACAGCGGAGAACCCTGAAATGCTGACAGCTGTTTGTGTTTTTTTTAGGCCTTTACTGACAGTTTCCAATTGTACGACCCTCCCCGGGCTTCTGTGAGACTTTCATCCGTAGTTGATGTTGTTTTCCTGCTTTTGTTATTGGAGGGATGAGTTTTATCATTCACTCTGCGGATGACTTGAGTTGTCAGCTCGAGCGTGTGTTTGAGCTCGATGCAGAGAGTTGTTCTGCTGAACATGAACGAGGAGGCGTGTTCAGCTGAATCCCTGTGTGTACAGTGTAGAAACTGGGGTGTCGTACTGTATGGCCATGTTGTTTTGTTTGGTTGTCTTGTCTTGTGTTGTTTTTTCTTCTAAATTTGATTGAGTTTAACTCAGGTTCCTAAGTACAACTGTATGATTTTGTTTCAATTGTGACAACCCTTCTTTAAAATGTAGCTTCACTACGAAAAAGAAAGACAGTGGATGAGGTTATGTGGGAAAGAGTTTTTAAAAAAAAAAAAAAAACATCTGGCTGAGTCACTTTAACACAAGTGGATTTATGGGTTTGAAGATGTGATTGACCTGCTCAAGACGAGAGAGTCCAAATATTGATTCCTGTGTCCTCTGTTGAGACTTGTGTCCTGTGTGAGTGTGTGAGTGAGTGTGTGTGTGTGTGGTGCTGTACGACCTTTCCTTTGTTGTGAACTTGCTTTCCATGTCCCGACACTGCGATTTCTAACAGTATGTCCATTATTTATAGTATTGTTATTGATTAACGAGCAATAAAAAGAATGAACAAATGCCAAAGTGTTGCCCTCTCTGTTTGTGTTTGTGTGTGTCAGCCGGCCTCTCGCTCCTGAAAAACATCATCTGGCCACAAGATGGAGATAGAGACTAAACACTCGAGCTCATGTAAAGGACTGTGAGAGTCATGCATACATAAATACAGCGTTACTGCACTTCATCTTTCAGAGTTCTTACAAGTGATAGTTCATGTCTGGTTGACACACAAAAAATATATAATTGTGGCACTCATAACAGAATTTGCACATGTGAAATATCCCATGAGCATTGTTTTTTGGTTCAGAAATATTATTCAATTTCAAGCACATGACAATGCCAGTCCCATATACGATGAATGGAGGTGTAACTTTTTGGGTGTTTCTAGAATTTGATTTGCAGCTGGAAAACAAAATTTTTGGAGCTTTTTTTTTTTTTTTTAACTCGCCACAACTTACAGCACAAATCTGTTTTACATCAGTGTTAACATACTCTTCACACCCTTTCGAAAATTTATAGATCTGATCCTTAGCTGTCACATCTTTTTCCAGTCTTTATATCACAAATTCAAACAATTCTGGAGCGACAAAAGTGTTTTATTCCAGCAGAGAGAGCCATCATTTTCCAACAATGCATCACCACACAACAAAGACACGTTGGGCTTTCCACTGCCAGCAGTATAGATTCTACACTGTGTGCTTACCAAGACAGGGCTTTAATGAATACTGTAAAAGAGTGTTTTTTTTCACCATGTAATCTGAGTCCCTCATTCAGCAAAGAGACAATGTGTTATCAATTTCCCCCACAGAGTAGGAAGTACTTTGTGGATGGTGGGTGACCCAGTGATGAATGTGATGGTCCGATGGCTCTAACATGTTAAGAAATGTTCTCTTTCATCTCCTTGTTTTCACGTTGCAACTTCACGAGAGCAGGGAAGCGGTACCGTCCTATAAGTTGTATTTAACTGTTCCTATGTGCGTCAGTTTAGTGTGTTTTCCATACCGGCTACATTAGAGCATTAATGTACTAGATGAGGAGCAGGGATGGAATGGAAATATTCAAAGGATGGATGATTTATATTGTAATGAAAACAGTTTGTCTTTAAAGTTTGTCTTTGCTGTAAAAAAGGAAGGCTCTTCTTCAATTTCATGTAAACTTTGAGTGTTCCTTCATTCCCTCTTTTCTTCAAAAGACTGTTTTGATACGGCTTAGATCATGTACATCATGAATTCATGCTATTAAGACTTCCTAAAGCATGGACAGCCTCTGTTTTTCTAATAAAAAGGTGAGCGAGTTTAGGTTTGTTTACCCGGTGCTGCATCCCTGATGAGGGGTATTACATAATGACGCTGAGATTTAGATTTAGATCTGAAAAGTACAAATTGTTGCTCAGAGCACAGACTGCTCGCTCATGCTCTCCACCTCAGTCAAGGCCAGTTTTCGTCTCTGCAGCCCCTACAGCGTTTTGACAGTCAAATGTGTTTACACACATTCCCTGCATTTGTTATGTAAAACCTGCGCAGACGACAGTCCAGGCCTCAGCCAGCAGCTCCAGAAGGGGTTTCTGAGCGTCCAATTGTCGCAGAGGCTGCTGAAACAACTCTGGCCTCACAAGTGATTGTGTGAGTGCGCAGACATGACAGTGGAGCTGTTACGCTGTCAGGATGGAAGTTAATAATGTAATGCCTCCTCTGTTTTACGACAAATTGTCTCCTGTCAAAAAAGATGACTCCATAACTTAATTTGAAACGCTGCAGCGCGAGGCCTTTCTGCGAAACGCTTCTCGACTAAACTAGATTTGATCCATCCCATAAGTGGAGTACAAAAACACTTAGCAAGCAGAAATTTCAGATGCATGGAACATTTGTCAAATTAGCTTTCTTTCTTTTTTTTTTTTTTTTTTTTTTTTTTTTTTTTCTCAAAGACATTTTTTTTGTTTTTTTTTTTT
>OMLB01015523.1:0-14414 GCA_900302555.1 Myripristis jacobus | reverse complement strand
GAGCAGTGACCCTTGAGGAACGCCTGTGAGTAAAACGTGGTTGACAAATGTCCTTTTTGTTAAATTTTGTGAATTTGCTCTCTCTCTCTCTCTCTCTCTCTCTCTCTCTCTCTCTCTCTCTCTCTCTCTCTCTCTCTCTCTCTTTTTTTTTTTTTTTTTTTTTTTTGCTTTTTTTTTCTTCTCAAAGACATTTTTTTGGTGCTTTTTTATATGCTGGAGGGAGACCTGCCATTATGCCATTATGCTATCTTGTTACTAAACGGCTAAGTGGCTTCTCTAGCCATATTCCATCTGACTGGGCTTGTTGTAAAATTCCACAGCACCCTGTTTGAATTAAGAAGCAACAACCAGCGGAGCTAAAGTTACCGGTAATGATATTCCCTGACTGGCTCGATGCACAGAGAAGTTTAGAAGTCTTAAATAAGGCAAGACCATTCCTCACTTTAAGGATCTGATAAGGAAAATGTTGCCAGTTAAGTCTTCTGGGTGTTCATTCTCTAAAGCTCTACAATGAATAAAAAAAAAATCACATTTTAATATCGACTGTAATTTTCAAACTACAAGTGTCATCAGTTTTCTTCGCCAGCGTGGTATTTCAGACAACTTTCCAAACATGGCATTGCTTTGCCTCTGGCCTACAAATCAAGTTGTACTTGGGAGAAAATGTTTCATTATATTCAAACATGAGCATCCCCACTCCTGCTCCAACCCACACCCAAATAGTTGTTTTGGACATTTTCAAAGCCAAAAAATGAAGGAATTATGCTCAAGAAATGGTCTCCACTTGTATTTCAACACATCAACCAATACCACCAGAAAATCACATTATGATTTTATCCCCCGGGTGTTATGCTGGTGCCAACTTTGTCCGTGTGCTTATGAGCTACTCTTACGTCCTCGGTGTACCTCTTTGTGTACCATAGAGACAAGCTGGACTGTGGTAACTAGACTTCCCTGCAGCAACGCTAACTCAGTTCTTGATTTACATGAGAGTCCTTGGCCATGTGCACGTTGTGTAACCAAAACCAGTCGCTGAGAGACAGTGAAGCGCTGTGAGCTTAAGGGAAGCTGTTGCTCGGTGTTGTGTCTGGGCTTCATGCTGGCTCTGGGACTGTTAGGGAGAGAGAGAGAGAGAGAGAGAATATGAGCCTCCTGTTGCTCTGCTCGCACTCCCTCAGCATTCAGGGATCCGCTGCCTCCGAGAGCTCCTCCCCCCTCCTCCGTAACCAGGCAACGGGCCTTCACAACAGGAAACAGAGCAGGGGATTCCGTCACAGCGGCTGAGAAAAAAGGAGAACATTGATGGGAGACAGGAAGTCTGACTGTAAGGAGGGGGGGGCACCTCTCAACGCTGCCCCTCCTCTGCCCGGCTGAATACCTTCAACACACCCCATCCCAGCCTGCCCCGAGGCAAAAAACAGGCATTTTAAAGATGAAAAAAGCAAATTTAGCATAGCACAAAATGGCCATGCTATATCTGCAGGGGAGGGCTGACAGGGCTGCTGTAATACCAACGCAATACCCATGAAACCATGATTACCTGATCAGATTTCTGTTTTCCAAAACTCACTTTCTAGCTTGTATTTTGTTGTGGAACAAAACTCCTCACCTACTTTGAGCCCCACCCTGCTCCTTACTATTTATACTTTATTATTCATGTCAGCCGCAGGCCACTGTAAACTGTGCCAGAGGACAATCAATGTTGCTGCAATCCCTGCTAGTCACCAATATAGGATCATGGATTACTTAATGCCTCTTTAAGTCAGCTCTCTGGTCATTGTACTGTGACAGCCCGAACTTTAACTGTGATGGCACAAACTATTTATATTTTTTTATGATGCTTCATCCAGAAACACATAATAAAATTGCTGTTATGAGTACACATATGGAAAGAGGCTACTCTGTATGATGTGTGTGGAGGCTCAATAACACAAAGACGTACAGTAATTTTTTTTTTCATTCAGTTTCCTTCCCGTTCATTTTTCCAAAACAAACAGGTGATTCAGCAGTGGGAAAGGCAGCATTTGGATTTGTTATTTTTCTGTTTTTGAATAACCTACGACGCTGTCCAATGTTCCATCGTGTTTTTGTTCAGACACAAATAAAGCCAGGCACTGGATCTGGGGGTGAGAACTGTGGAAAGAAAAGCGAGTCGAGGTCTTTTCCACCGCACTGCGGCCAAACCACGTCATACCAGGCACGGTACTCGCAGACTCTGGCCGTGGCCAGAAACAGAATGACAGACAAGTTGTGTGGATTTGTGACACAGACCACCCCGCCCGCCCCAACACCCTCACCCAGCTCACACGGCGAAGACATACCAGGCAACATTTTGGGCAACTCTGATTGGTAGCGCTCTCAGCAACAGGAAACAAAGTTCGACACAAGGTCAAAAATCTATTTAAATGTTCTGGATACAAGATGATCCTGCAGTATTTGATTAATGTGATGGCAGCCCCTTGCCATTTATATCTGCCCCAAAAAGAGAGTTAAATTAAAAGTTAAATTAAAAAGTAATGTATGCCAAAAGGAAAGCGACCTCAAAGTTGAGTTAAGTTACTTGAGGTTAAGCTGGGTGATGTGTTATGTTATGTTGTGCTTCAGTCTCACCTTACAGTGAAGGTCACACATGAGTGCTGTTTGAAGGTCTCACTCTAAACACTGTTTTAACTTAGGGCTTGACACCTGACATGACCTTTAATATAGCTGTCTTTTAACGGCAGCAAACATATCTTCAGCTGGATAATCCTTTTACTTTAAGAGACACAGAGAGATGGGACAATGCGCACAGGTGAAATGCAAACATGTGAGCTGCAGGGTCGATTCAGATGTTACGAGGTAACAAGATGCTCCTAAAGGATAAGAGCAACAACACTGAGCCAGCTCCTCAGGCACTGATGCCCATCGGAGTTGCCCAGAAACTGCCCTGTGTATCACTTCAGTATGTAGAGGTCAGATGACAAATTAAATCTCTTTAGCAACGTGCCAGTAAAAACCATCTTCAGTGTCAAAGTGGGTCAGTTACCTATCCCGTCCTGCCTGCGACATCATCATCACGGGACATTGGTGTTGTCATGATTTACTCTCCTGCTTAAGTTGTGTTTCTGGAACCATCCGGTCTGCAGGGGCCTGTTACCAGCGTGTCCACTAACCAGCACCAGGCCTGGGTGGAAAGACGATGAGCTCCAGCCCTGCCCTGACGTAGACGGGCCCGCGCGTCAATCAGCAACAGCAGAGCTATTTATTAACTGCAGACAGGGGGAAGTGTTTACTGCAGCACATGTTTGAGTTACACATGCGTAGCTTGGGACCAGCAGTGACCCGCCTCCCCCATCCACCCCCCTCTGCCCCAATTAGGCCCCCAGCCTCTGGGCGAAAGATTTCCATGAGGTCAAAGAAACGAGTGGGGTTCTTTAAATGACTGGGGAGCCACTGAGCCACGTCCCCATGATGAAACAGACAGCTAGGATTTCACAAGTGCCATCACTCCCTGGGATACTATATTGGAGAGCTCTATTGAAATGAGATACCATTGGGAAAGGAGGAAATATTGCTTTGGATGTGGGGTATGCATGCCACGTCGTTGCACAATGGAGACAAATGTGGGTTAAGAGTGAATTTCTGAAACAGTTTGTCTGAAGTCCAGCGCTGATATCCCACATAAACACAAAGCTGAAAACAGATATGCTTTAAAGACAAGTATGCAGTTGGACACCAAGGTTACAGCATGGAAAGTTTGTGGGATCTTGAAAAAGATGTAGTGAGTGGTGGGAAACCTGCACACCATCAACCAGATCTGCTGCTGTGAGCTTTGCATTTTTACTCTTGGAGACAAAATGGATCCACATCTCCTATCAAAAACCTCTAATCCTTTTTTGATAGTGTGAAAGTTTGCTTCACCACTCACTGCTGCCTGTCATCAGCTGAGACATTCAAAATGCTTAGAAAGCATTCTGCTTTGGTATTGCAAGACTGAACAGAGGAAACTCTCCATGTCTTACCACTGTTTGCCACTTTCGGCATGGAGCATTTCCTCTATTTAGTTTTGCAATATACACAGAGTAGGAGCCCAAAACTAATTTCCTGACTCACATCACTACAATGCCCCAAAGAGAGGAAAAAGACCTCAGTGACAAAAACGACTTTGGACACCCAACTTACAAGAGGAAGTTCAAACTTCTTTTTAAAAAAAGACTCCACGGCGGTCCCAAATTGAAAGTGACAATGACACGGCACTGTGGCCCCACTAAGGATTACACCGGCCAGGTCCAGCTGATAACATGCCATAGTGTTGTAGTGTAGCTTCCCACCTCCAGGGATGGACAGCCTCTCAGAGAGCCACCATGTGACTATTGTCATCACCAAAACCACAGGCCTGCTGCCAGCTGCTGAAATGTCCAGACCTGCCAAAGATAGCAACAAGCCTGCCTGGGACTGCAAGCGCTGCGAAGTGAAGTTGAATAAGTATACACCAACCGCAGAGAGTGGCCTATGGAAAACTCTATGAAGATTCTCAGTTCACCGTGTCAAATGAATGGGTATAGGACTTAACTTTTATATAGTCCTTCTATGCAAGAACGGATAATTATGTGTTGTATGCCCCGCAGACATGCAGTCTGTCAAAAGGAAGTGGAAAAGCGATTATTTGCCTTTGCAATAAGTTCAAAGCCCATGGGACGCCCATACAAGATCTAGAGGAAGCTCTCCTTTTATATGTTTTCTGAGGCAGAGCCCTTATTTAACCGTATTGAGTTATATGCTCTGACACGTTTGCTGCAGCTCACCTGTCATTGTGTCCGCTTTTCCAGCTGCAATATGAGATCCCGATGGCCGTTTAACTGAGCAACCAGCAACCAATCTTTTTGTTACCACTTGATGAATGGCTCTATCAGGGTGAAAATGGCAGCAGTTTAATGTAAAATGCTCTTGAGGATTAGACTGCTCGTAAATCTTGATTTAGGAGATGCCTCATGCAGTATCTTACAGGATATTCAGTCTTGCAGGGGCTGCACATGATGCCAAAGGGAGCAGATGGACAAAGTGGGTGGAAACAGCAGATTAATGCAGTCAGCTGTGGCTGCTGGGTGGTGGTGGGGGGGTGTAGAGTTACAGGGGCTCTTTTAACATTCATCATCTATCAAGTGAAGGTGGTCCCAGTGAATGTGTTGCCAGTTTCATTTCAACAAGTTATTCTGCTGTTTATAGTCACAACCTTGAAACTCTGTTGCAGCAGCTCGCCTGCAGAGTTACAGGATGTTTTCCAAAACACTGAGGGCTGCATTTGATTCTCCAGCGGCAAGGCTAATTTTACTCATCTCGGAGCCTTCGGGCTTCATTGCCAGCTTAGCTAATTGGGCTCTTCTGCCTCTGGAAACCCCACTGTTAGAGAGGATCTCCATTAGACCCATCTGGTGGTCGGACGTGGAGATGCGTCAGCGTTTGGGGCGGCGCGCCGCCACCGAGGTGATCCCCGAGTTTAAAAGCGCAGAAGTCCTCAGTGCGCCGGAGCAGTGCGTCATAGCGACCCAGACAAGCCAGGATCCCCTTCCACCAAATCAGATATTTCAACACACGGACAGAAATAGCCATCTCAAAGGCATACGTGTGCATCTCGGGACTGGTCGTATTCGGCACGTTTTGATAATTTGACGCATCACAAATAGTTTTCCCCGCAATTTTGATGCCAGTTTTTCCAAATTTTTGAAACAGTAAAGCCTGTTTACGCAAGCCTTTTTTTGACATTTTTATTTTTTATTTTATTTCATTTTTATTTGATTCCATTTTTGACTCTCGTTTGTTCGTCCTCGGATCTACAGGGAGAGAGAGGATCTAGAGCAACAGCTGGGAAATATAAACTCCGCTATATGGATCAAGGACTGTTCGCATCTGCTGCCGCACTCCAAGTTTGAATTCAGACGGTGATCTCTGCAACGAGAAGAAAATGAAATCTGCTGAAGAGGGTGAGTGTGGCTAACTTACCAACTTACCAGTCACCTAGATGAGGCTGCGTTCTCTCATCAAAGTCCTGCACAGCTCTCTCCGTGGCGCACTTAGGAGCCAGTTAATGGGCAGAAATGAGTGAACTTCTCATTAGTGTCTGACACTTCGCACGCGGATGTGACACACTCAACTATGATGTGACACTGAATTAGGATCTCGGTTACACTTGTCTCGCTTTTGAAAGCCCGTGTTTCAACATCAGTGCATTGCAGTTAGGGATGGTGGATGTGAATGTGCAGCAGTCTGCTCTTATTAAAGCAGTGGTACAGCAATTTGGTGTGTGTGTGTGTGTGTGTGTGCGCGTGTGTGCGTGTGCGTGCCCCTCCCTGCTGATTTTGGGCAAGGTGGGCGTGGCTCTGCCGTGAGCCCCTCATGACTATAAGTGTTCCCAAAATAGTTAGAGCTGCATCAGTGCTAATGGTTGTCATTGCATCGTGGGTAATTAGGTATTTTGAATGATTCAGAGATCATGCTCAGTCATTAAATGAAGAGGCCACTTACCTATTAGAAAGGCAGCCTCCAGCTAATTCACAGCAGTCTGTTCAATCTAATTATAGAAAACAGACATTTCAGTGCTACTGTGTCACACACCGCAACTTTAAATGTAAGCATAATTTTCTTTTATTACAAGGGCTCATATGGTGCTGCACTGATGTCATAGTCTTTATGGTTGGGCCCCTAATTCTCTTTAATTTACAGCAGACAGGAACTGTGGTGACTGTGCGCTGTCTGACTGCATCTGTCTGTCTGTAGCAGCAGTCCTCATCAATATCAGTGTGCCTCGCTGTGGTCAGATTAGCTCAGTCTCGTGCTCCCTAACCACAACTCCTGTTCCCATGTTCCCCTTCATCTGCTCCTGGTTGTGACCTCAGCCTTCGCCACAGATTTTGTGGCAAGACAAGAGTTTCATATGGCCTCATAGCCAGCAGGGGTGTTGGCACGGGCCCGTGAAGTTACCCAGCTATGTACAGCTTGCACCTTTACAGCATGCAAATAAACTAATTCTCGTCTCTCTTGTGTTTATTTTCGAAAAAGGCTGTTGGAAAATGAAACTGGCCAACAAAAGCATCAGTGTGTGTTTTCATAATGTTACAGTTTATTGGCTGCAGCATGTACATAATGTGGCATAAATCTGGCAGCATGAAGTGGAAAAAACACCTGGTCTTGCCTTTGGTTATTTTTAGGACATGGTTTTAGAACAGGGCTATTTTTGGCTCTTTATTTGCGTCTTTCTCCTAACCTCCTTGTACAATTTGTGCCATTCAGACCGGTTATATGCCACTGGCATGTTGTAACTGTCTTTGGGGGAAACCCATAGATGAGGCTCCGAGGTCTCTAATTTTGCTCTCATTTCAAAAGAGAAACTTACATGCCTTCTGCATCAGGGAGTAGTTGAGGCCAAATCCAGTAGGCATGCTGTTCTCTTGCCATTATAGGCAACACCTCTGCAGCAGCTCCCATAATACTCAACTTGGCAACTGTTGCAGTATGCCTCTCAATAAGGGAGCCAGTGAATGTGTGTTTGATTATTATGGTAACAAACTCAATCTGTTTGATTTCCAGATGCGTATGGCTACACCCCAAATGTTAGTCTCTCCCTCCCATTGGGCAACCCTTGTCTTCCCTCCCAGTACCACAGCCTGCAGTCCAGCCCCACTATATCTGTTTCTGTCAGCCAGCCACACAGCTACGACACCCAAGACAACATGAGAACCGCTGGTTACTACTCGTCCAATAGCGTTCGTCCCAACGGAGCCCCAACTCTGGAGAGCCCTCGTATTGAGATCACAGCTTATGGTCAGTTTCCAGAGGATGAAGTGGAGGAGAGCAGCCTCCCTGTTGCCAAGCGCGTCAACTCCATAGTGACGCTCACTCTGCCCAATGCAGATGGGTACCGTGACCCCAGCTGCCTGAGTCCAGCCAGCAGCATCTCATCCCGCAGCTGCCACTCCGACGCCTCCTCTTACGAGTCAAACTTCTCCTACAACTACGACAACTCCCCTCAGAACTCTCCCTGGCAGTCGCCCTGCGTGTCCCCCAAGGGCTCCACCCTCGCCCTGCCAGGTGACGCCTGTGCCCAGGGCGGCTCCCCGCGCCACTCCCCCTCCACCTCGCCCCGCACAAGCGTGACAGACGACACCTGGATGGGTCAGCGTGGCTCCAGGCCCAACTCCCCTTGTGGTGCGAAGAGGAAGTACAGCTTCAACGGCAGCGGGACGGTCCACAAGCACTACCCATACTCGCCCAACCACTCCCCCGGCCCGTCCCCGCAGACTTCCCCTCGCCTCAGCGTCACGGAGGAGACCTGGCTGCCCAACACCAACCAGTACACCAACTCCGCCATCCTGGCAGCCATCAACGCCTTGACCACAGATGGAGTGGCCGACCTCGGGGAGGGAATCCCCATGAAGGCCCGTAAAACCAGCCTGGAGCACAGCCTGAAGGTGGAGCCTGGAGGTGATGACTTGAGTCCAGGGGAGCTCGTTCAAGACGAGCACCCCTCCTCCCGGCTGCCTTTAAAGAAGGAGGGCTACTGTGGTGGGTTCCTGGACGTGCCACAGCACCCTTACTCCTGGTCCAAGCCAAAGCAATATGTCAGGTAAGCCAAAAAAAACGTTTTCTGTTCAAACCTGTGAAAAGGTCAAAGATGTACCTTCTCGCTGTGCTAGGCTAGGCTCCACAATCTACAATCACCTTTACTGACAATGTTTCAATCCACTGGAGATCTTCATCAGCTGAGAAAAATTGTGAAAAGCCTGAGAAGAATAGCTTTTTGTGTCTTCAAGCTTGACTAAAGCACCGAATTGCTAATAAATTCAGCATGACAGTATTTTTCCACAACATTTACTCGGTACCTGCTCCCAGGCCAGCACGATGTGAGAAGTTCTGCATGACTCATCAGGTCCAGTCAGGCTTTGTCAGGAATTCATATCTAGCTCTAATTTGAAGTAAATCACTGTGAAAGAAAATCTCCATCTTAACAAGTCATTTGTCATTTGTTTCTCTTAAAATAAGTGAAAAAATCTGCCAGTGGGATGAGATAATCTCATTTGTTTCCAATGCTGTTTCACTTTTTTCAGTGTAAATATTTTGAAATTAGGCAGAATGAGGCAGATCAGCCCATGAGTGTCAAGAAAATGACATTGATTCAAGTAAATTCTGGAAAGAGTTGATTAGCATTGGAAACAAGAGAGTTTATCTCAACCCAAAGGCGGATTTTTTTTCACTCAATGTAAGAAAATGACGCTTTGAATACTCAAAACTAGATGAAATGACTTGTTCTGGGGATTTTTGTAGTGTATACAGACAAGGGTGTGTGTATCTACACTTCAAGTGTTTACTGAGGGAACTTAAGTTTAAGCATATTCATTATTTCATGACAAATTTCAAGATGACTCCAAAACATTTTCAAAGATATCTCAAGGTCCGGCGGTATCGCGTGTGTTTTCACATTCTGCACATTCTGCCTTGATAAGTGCATCTAAAATAAGCCCTGCTCCCTGCTTGTTAAACTGACATGTCCGATCTGTTTTCGCCCCTGTTTTCAGCCCATCCTTGCCGGCTCTCGACTGGCAGCTGCCATCAAGCTCGGGACCCTACAGTTTACAGATCGAGGTGCAGCCCAAGTCCCACCATCGGGCCCACTACGAGACGGAGGGCAGCAGGGGAGCCGTCAAGGCCCTGGCAGGAGGACACCCAGTAGTTCAGGTCTGCTAGACTGCTTGGTTTCCTGTGATGATTAGTTCAACACACGGTACAGCTATTAGGCCGATTTACTTTCCTGCTGGTAATACCGTTACCCCCGTCACTTCTCAACTTACCGCTTTCTCCTGCCTGTTTTTTACGTCAAGTTTCTAAAATAGATTGGGTGGTGTGTGTTTCATGACCTGGCTATTATGCTATTCAAAGATGTCACCTTTCTGAATGGAATACCATAGGTATGCTATTCGACAGACCAGTGCGCTCAGTCAGTTCCTGTCCAGACGAGGGTGACTCAAACTTTTCCATTGCGTTCTCTAGTGCAGCACAGACAGTTACAAAGTGATGTAGTGTGGCCAGTAAAAGCTTAGTCATGAGCTTTAACCGCAGTAGCTTTGGTGGTCGAGTCAAAAGCGAAAAAAAAAACAAAAAAAACAGTTGGACAACTGCAGATACGTTTTGGGTATAAGCAGGACCATTACCCCACACCACTGACCTCAGTCCTTGAATAAATAAAAGGTCTGTGAGCCAGGCTGTCAGTTTAATCAATACATTTTTACATTTTCTGAATACATTTCAATACAAATACAAATTCGCCAGACACTTGGAGTCAAATTGGAGGCACGGTATTCTACATTTCTTCTTCGGTGTCATTAAAACGGCTTGTTATATGTATTCACTTTCCCAGTTGGAAGCGAGAGTTGCAGCCACCCGTGTCCTTTGGTTTGAATGGGGAATGCTAACAATGCTAACTAGCCATTTGAGGGAAGCTGCATGACCAGTGTTGTAACTTTTTTCGCCCAAATTCAAAATGCCAAAGTATCCCTTCAGTTAAGTTTTTAGAAGTGTTGAAATGTATCTGGACAGAAGCGCATCTCGCTTTTCGTGGCTTTTGTGGCCACGCTTTGATCTTAACTAAAGAGGCAGCCGTGTATTCAGGCGTTAGGGGCCCAAGACAAGCTGACCAATCTTAGTGTGTCCCAGCTTCAGCTACACACATGTTTCTGTCTACGATAAGGTGTTAATTATTTAATGACAGGGGTCTGGGTTCACTTCAGCTGAAATAGAGAGAGTATGTGTTCTCTCTAAACCCAAACCCAGCCCCCCCACACACACACCCACCCCTCTTTTTTCCGCCAACTTCCACCCCAAACGCACAGACTTCCCTTTGTTTAGGAAAGTTCCCGTGTGTATGGTTGACATCATCGCGCGCTGTGTCCTGCGGAGGCGGCAGGGGCTGAACCACACACGTTTCTGGCAGGCTCTGATGGAGATGTTGGAGGGAGCCTCAGACAAGGCAGCCCGATCTCTGTGACTTCCTGATTACATGGTGCACTGTGCTGCGGACGCTGACTGACGAAGCCTCTCTGGCTCTTCCCCCTCGCCTCTCTGAGTCAAACTCTGCCCAGACTTTACAGGGTTTATTCTGGAAGCTGCCGCTCCGTGTGGTTCCCTCTTCTCCACGTCCAGCATCCAGCACAGCTCAGCCGGCTGTTTTCTGTTCTTTTTCAATGCCATCGCCACTGCCTGCCTTAACCGCACCCGCCCTTATGCCAATAGCAGACTCAAGTATGCCCTCTCTAAAGTGCTGTGTGCAGTCCTCACCGCAGTTATGCTCGGGGTTTTCATGCTGTACTTTGGTGGGGAGGAAATACCCCCTATTCATGTGTGTGAGGTCTGCTTTTTTAGTCTGAAGTGAGCTTTCTTGCACCGTCTGTTGCCGAAGAATACAAGTCAAACCAGCTGCGTTAAAGCGCGTTTATGGACAACTGAACATCATCCATATTTATATTTTGAAATCAGTCTCTGCTTTGCTGGCCTTGTGGATTCTTGCTCTCGCTTGCTGCCATCGCCAAACTAGTTTCACAAATTTAGATTCCCAAACAAAGGCTCATGAATAAATTTAATGTGGACTAAAAAGCGTTACCGTGATGCAGCGTGGCCACTCTGGGTTGACCCTCTCTCCAAACATATGCAACATCTGCCTATCTGTGTGTGTGTGTGTGTGTGTGTGTGTGTGTATGTGTGTACTCATCCCTTTGAGCTGGGAGGGCCTGTGTTAGGAATGGAGAGGGTGCCCTAGTTGCCCTCACCCCGTTCTCCTCCTCTTTGGTGCCTTGAGCAGCCAGAGTCTCGGCATTCCTCTTGTGGGTGATAATATGAACTAGGGAGGGGTGGCTGTAATGTCAATGTCAAACCAACAGGGTGGGGGAGCAGTGGATTACATGCAATAAGATTACAGTAATCAAACAATTTAAAAAACAAAAAAAAAAAAACATCTGTTTCTGTTGCAGCTACTGTCTAAAGCACAGCAATCAGATTACACTGCTTCAAAATGCTATGTTGATTATCAGATCATTGCAGTTTACATAATGTTATGCCTGTTATGAATTAATATTAATTTTGGTTGCTGATGATGACAAAGTAGTTATAGTTTAGATATGATGATGAATGGTTTGTTCAGCTGTGTACTGTGAGTTTTGGAGGCAAAACAACCACAAGAATATCTGTAAGCAATCAGATTACATCACTGAGTTTGAGCACATAATCAGTAATCTGTAACTAATTACATTTTGAGAGTAATCAACTTGCAAACAGACTACTTCACTCCATCACACACTCCCTTCTGCCCAAATAAACAGCATTGCTAGGCAGCAACCCATTTCCTTACACAAATATACAGAGCTTTTGCAGGCTCTTAACCTTCACAGGGATCCTCCTCCAGGTCACATGCTGCGCCTCCCCGGCCTGAGCCTTGCTCTCGATGTGGGTGCTCCTCGCCTCCAGGGCTCTCACTGTGCACGTTCACACTGCGGACCTCACTTGCACTTCTTTTGCTTTTAATTTATATTCTTATCTAGTCTGGCTCGTGATTAATAGGGGTGTCTTTCTCAGTAATACGTTCATGGGACATGTAGATGGTGGGGTGTGCAAGCTCAAGCTGCCCTGTTCAAGCCACTTCTTCAGTTATAGTTTGGTTTCAAATCTGCTATGGCTTACCATAAGAATAAGGCTTTTCATTCTCTTTCACAAAAAATAGTTAATTAAAATGGTATTTATTGAATGAAAAGATAGCTAGATAGATTTTAGATAGACTTTATCAATCCTAAAATTGGTAAATTCTTGTGGTCCAGGTTGTCCAGACATTGCACAGGAACAGTAGTAGACTACACAAAGTATACCTCTCAACACTAGAAGAGAAAAATATATATCTCTAGAAAAATAAACACTACAAATAACAAATTAAAGTAGCTCATATATTAGAGGAAAAAAACTTACCCTGTAAGAGTTATAAAAATAAAATATACTAAAATATATCTGTAGAATATCTATAAACTTGAATCATTTGCATAGAGTATGTATGTATAATGAAATATATCTGAAAAATATCTATAGAATAGAATATGTATATATACAATACTTGTATTATCATTGTAGCTATGAAAATGAAGACCACAATACTGGATCCTGATTGGCTGATAAACGCAGCTCCTCTAATTCAATCCTGTTAAAGCTGCACTGTGCAAAGCTGAGGGTCAGTAAAATGAAGACTATTTAGACTCAACAGACAAAATTAACATTTGATGTATTGTCAGTGGAGTGTAAAGGGCTCCCACTCCAGTCAACCCACTGTGCATAGTGCACCTCTGAGTGAGGGGTGGGCAGCGGTTCAAATGCAAAAAAATAAATTGCCTAATTGGAAGGATTTTAGTGAGGGGAGCCAACCAAGTCCAGATGTTATGTGAAGGATGGATTTTTGAATCCACCTTTCCATAACTTCACACACAATCAGATGTTAGCGGTGTCTTTATTAAATATGTTTGATAATAATCACATACACAGAGGACAGTGTGAATATCAGTTACAGGGGCCCTTTAATTTCTGGTTCTCCCCCTTGTATTTCACTCTGTTGTTTTGATGTCAAAATGCCAAATATCCTCCCCTAATTTCTCAGCTGTCACAGTGTATGGATAACATACATAGCTTTCAGACAAGTGAGTCAGTAGTAGCCGCTGTTCTCAGGTTTCAGGCTGTGGGTTTGGGCTCCATGCCTGCGCTCTGCAGTCTGGGTGGTTGAGGTCATCCTGGCAGGAGGCCTCCCGTCAAGCAACACCTATGGAGGTCTGGGAGTGTTTAGAAACACTGTGTCGGCCCGCCGGCTACAGTATGCGGCCGTCGTGCGCGTACCGTCTCCGACCAAATCCTGCCGGGATCGTTTTACTGATAAAAATCAGAGCAGGGTCACTTCTGAGGGTTTTTCCTTGACCCTGATTCGCTGGAACTCTGTGGAACTGACATAACCTTTCCTTCTCTGAAACACTGCCTCAGTCTTGTCACAAGGCAGTGCTGCCCCCACAAATCATAACGCTGTTTGCTGTAGGTGGTTTTACTGCCCTCTGGTAGCAATTGCCCTTGAGATTCAGCTACTGGAGGATCAACAGCCTCTCAGGCCTGACATGAGCTGACATTAATGGAGGAAGCGTATATGGGCTCTTGGTAGTAAATTAGAAAGAAAATAGAAAAGAGTGATAACAAAATCATAAATGGGTACTTTGTTTGAAAGCCTTCACCCTGAGAGCTTGACCTCCTAGAAACCCTCGTTTGTGTTTCACTGTGTGAGGAGAGGGTGCTGTTTGGACAAGAGAAGAGGGTTTAATCATGACCGTGTCTCCTCTTCTCTCTCTCTCTCTCTCTCTCTCTTCTCTCTCTTATCG
>OMLB01015522.1:0-14019 GCA_900302555.1 Myripristis jacobus | reverse complement strand
TGTGTAAGGGTTAATTAGAGGCTCGTTTGCAACTCAATAGCAGTATCCTCTCAGACAGATCTATCCCTCTGCTCCCTCCCCTCTTTACATCCATCCCTTCTTGTGGCCCATCCCCAGGACATACTGTATTAGGCTGCATTCAGACCAATGTAGAAATAATGTCAGTCCTCCAGTTAATTTGAGTGGAGGTAAAGCGTTTAACAACAAAGACGTTACTAGGACAAGGAGAGGACATTTCTGTGCATGGTAACATTAAAAGGAAAGTTGGACACCCATACACCCAGACACAAAAACAACCATGCGGGAAGGTGCCGCATTGCTGGATTTGGTCTGAGTGCAGCCTCAGTTTTACCTCTTACCCCATGCCGGGAGCATTCACCAAACAAACAACATAGTTTGCTTCCCAATCCATCGCAGTGGGGTGAGAGGAAGAGAAGGAAAGGAAGATCTCTTGGATCAATAGACACAGATTATATCAAGTAAAGCTCAATACAAATAAAACAGATAAAGATGGGGGATTTCTTTAAAACTTTAAAACTTATTAGAAGTAATATCTGTAAGTTACCAAGGTAAGGTGAATATGCAGGACTTGGGGCCAAGAAGGTTTTGTTGCCAATCAAGAGAGCTGGAACAAAAAACTTGGCCAGCTGCTGAAACGGTGTTTTGAAATTGCTAATATAATTACATAATTACATAACTATCCAAAGAAAGAGATACTTACACTGACACATAGATCTCAAAGGTTAGCGCCAATTTCTACAGAGCGTCGCTGGATTTTGGATATTTGGTGCCCATAAATATGAATATTTCTTGACATAAAGGATTGTTTCAAAGACTTGATGACCTGATGAGAGGCCAAGCAAAGGCCAAGCAAAATTCTGATCAGCTTAATCTGGAAATTCTGACATGGCAGTTTTAGTTTTTACCTCATACAGTTATTGGTTTATTGCCATTGTGCCTTCCCAGTCACATCGTCCACCTGTGTTGAAGCATTTTGGAGTGTTATTTTGACCCACCAGTTTGCCTTGGATGAGTACAAAATTTACTCAAGAAATCCTGAATGAAAGACTTTAATCAGATCTAGTAGTAATTAGTAATTTTTGGCGGCACAATATGATACAATCACAATATGATGTGACATAAAAGTACAAAGCCTGATAGAATTAGGATTTAATTCTGAGATCCACTGATACTTATTGCAAATTTAATGGCTTACTGAAATGGAAACAATTAAAAACATAGTTGCAAAATGTAAAAATGTAATTTTAATAGAGACCTTGTGAAATTGTGAAGGACAAGCTATCTCATTTGAGATTACTAAAGCAGAGGAAAACATAGCTAATGTTGTGTTTGTTTTTTTTTTTCTTTTTTTGTCCCAAGACACATTGACTA
The DNA here is from genome assembly GCA_900302555.1 of Myripristis jacobus. Classification (NCBI taxonomy): domain Eukaryota; kingdom Metazoa; phylum Chordata; class Actinopteri; order Holocentriformes; family Holocentridae; genus Myripristis; species Myripristis jacobus. Next base: position 12,627 of record OMLB01015522.1, on the reverse strand, counting down.
ATTTGTGTATTTTGATATGCCAAATTTCAATTTGTCATCCCATTCCTAATAATTAGGTCATGACACTTATACTCAGATCATATTTGCTCTGAGAGACTCTCCTGGAATACAGGAATACATTTTGTCTAAATGGCAATCAGAGTGACATTATGCTTTGCTCACTGTGTCTGGTAACCTAATGTAATGATTTTTCCAGGAAAAATTCCCTCCACTTGAATGAGTACGGCAGAACAGTGTAACAAGCTGCTTTACACTTCAAGGTGTTTGAAAAGCTGGGCAGAGATTATTCGTGTAATTGGATGTTCTTTCCAGGTATTGTTAACCAGCGGATGGAGTTGTTGCCCACTTCAGATTGTCAACCACCCCAAGGCAGTATCATCATTGCTGCTTGAGGGATCAGCTTACCCCAAGCTCTTGGTTAGCTGGCAAACTCTTATTTAAGCCCTTAAAAAAATAGCCTGGCAAATCACGGCTTGCTCTCGATTGCTTGTGTGCCTCCTTGCCTATTGTGGTCACTGCATTTGATTTCCTTGATTGAAAATCGAACTGTAAAAATAAGCAAAATTTGAAAAGACTTGTTGTGCACAGCTGCTTCAAAAGCCTTTATTTCAGGTGGTTAAAATATAGCATATCAAGCATATAAGGCAAAAATAGAGTAGACCTATGTGATGCAGTGGCTGATTGCTTAGTATTCTTATGAAGGTGTCACAAAAACCTGGTCTTGCTCTGCTGCCCTCCATGCTATGTAACAGGTGTTATTGGAGTTGTTTAGGAATCCTAAAGGGATTTAAGATGGGAATTATTCTCACCTAATACTATAATGCTTATTAATTCCTGCTTCGGTGTCTTACCTCCCTCTGATCCTTTCTGGGCGGCCCGGCCCAGCCGAGCCCTGGCCAGCCTTCTGTGCTGACGCTGGCATGCCTTCACCTGATAGGCAGCTCAGACAGGATCCAGCACTGGAACAATTTGTCTTGTATGAAGTTTTAGAAAGGTTACATAAATGTATGGACAGTGTTAATGTGGGATTGCAAGACAGAGGTACACCCTGTAAACCATTATGGACAGTTTGTGGCCAGACTAGTACAGAACTGGTGATGGAAGACTGAGGTTATACCTATAAGGGTAGCTTTTTCATGTTGTATCACAACTGTGTGAAGGGATTTGGGGCATTTAACATCTAAAAGGACAATTTCTGCTGGTTTAACATTGGATTCAGTGGGGGGAGGAGGGATAATGGCATGTGAGGGTAGGTGGTGTTGAAACGACTGCCCAATATTAAAGGGCCATACCAGTGATTTTGCATGTTCATCATAATATCTATGAAGTGTATATTCTTATTTACTAATGTTTTCCCCATCGTGTTCCATCACTGTAATAAAGTCGTCCACATTAATTTTCCTTAAAGCAGCAGCACTGTTTTGATGACTTGAAACTGGGTGGAGTGAAACGGTCTCCGCTCTGCTGGAAAGGTCCCGGGGAAATGTTTATACAGACCATTATTGGTTCCGTGGTTTATGAATGGTGACACCTTTGTTAGAGGCAGAAGTAGAATATGTTAGGGTGTTTCAACCAAAACTTCAAATTTGAAAACCATATGTTTTATATGTTGTGAAATCTTTAGTATCCCCACATGATTTGCAAAATGGTTTCTTGCGATGTAAAATGTAGGTAATCTGTAATAAATGGGCCCAGCATTCAAAATCATGGAATTTCTGGAAAGTCTTGGAATATTGAAAAGCCAGGCAATTCAATAAATTCTTTGGGCAAGTCATGGAATATGATGGAGTTTTTTTTGTCAGCTTCTATTTAAAACATCAGCAAATAGATATTCACCAAGTACAATATTTATTTTCCATTGCGTTCATGTGATGTCCACGGTCCTTACAGTATAAAACAGTTCTAACCATAAAGGGGAAAAACACCTAATGATATGTTTTTAAAGGTCATGGAAATTTGATTTCTTTATTGTTTATTTTAATTTTTTATTCATTTTAATCACAGGAAATCAGGGAATTTTACATTTGACAAGTGGGAAGCCTGCAAATTCCAGGTTTCCTGGAGCATTATCTCCAACTCTGGTCATCAGGACTCAGCTTACTACTGGTTTTTCCTATGGTGTGCAGTGTTACTGCTGTGTGCTCTACATGGCAAATTGTGGTCACTCATTCACTCACTCATGGACAACCTGCAGGGACGTTTAGTGGGATGTATGTGCAGTACACGTAGCAAAGGTGTGGCGCTGATGTTCAGGCTGCAGCCCATCAATGCTGACAAACCCTGAAATGCAAAAGCGACACTCACCAAAGGTGGATCATAGCTGTAGATTATCAACTATGTATCCATGTAAAAAAAATTTTTTAACAGATCTCTTAGTCACACCAATATTGTTCATGTGAAGCAGCCATTTCGAGTTGTTTTTGTTGATTTTAGGAAAATAAAACACTCATTTAGGGGGTTGGTAAAGAAGGAAGGAAAAAGTCAATATGGTTAATATGACCACAAGCGACCAGTGAGACTTCACTGTGAGGAAGTGCTATCAGCAGTAGAAAACAAAATCCAGAAAAGTAAGGTGAGTACAGCTGAGTTGAGTTAAGTTGAGTCGAGCCGGTGCCATGCAGTGGGCAAACAGCATTAGTAGTGATGTTTAGTAGGACACATGCAGGTGCATCGTGGGTCTGGACAGACATGGGTCTGGGCTAGTTAGTTTATTTCATTCACCTGGCATCCAAGGTGTAAACCAGTCACAAGTAGATGAATATATTGGGAGTACATATGTCTGCGTCTACGGGGCATAGGAACCACTTACATGTGGTTGAGGCAGATGGCCGCCCACCCAGAGCCGGGTTCTGCCCCAGGTTTTTGGCCCTGTTAAAAGGGTTTTTTTTGCTTACCACTGTCACCCTGTGTTTGCTCTTGGGGGAGATTTTGGTCCATGGATTTGGCCAATATTGGTTTGTTTTCTATAAAGCGCCTTGAGATAACTTTTGTTATGATTTTACGCTATACAAATTGAATTGAATCGAAAATTGTATTGAAAATAAAACAGCATCTGTGCCTTGCTGGAATTTATTCTGCTTATCCTAGGAAATTATGTGAAATAGGAACCTGATGGGAGCTCTAGGGTAGCAAGATGGTTTAGTGAGAGGTGATAAAGTCCTTCAGCTGGAAAGCATAGCTCCAAACCTCTTTAGACCTCAAGTATCTGCCTCTCTGAATTGGCCTTTAGCATGACATTACCGCTTTCTGCCTCCAGAGGCTGTTACCTGGCTGACATGCCATGTCACATTCAAGCTTAGGTAGGCTATTTTGCAGTATGAGGTTTTAGATGCTATCTGGGGACAGAGAGGTAAGATATTAGCTTCCACAGAAACCTCAAGGGACTCCCCTCATGTGGATGAGCATATCATTTGCCCTGTTTCAACACTGAGAAGAATAATATGATGGATACTGCCCGGGACTTAGGGACTAAGGGATAAAGGTTGGGCCCCCACAGAAAACAAAGGACTGACCTTGCTGAAGTTGTTGTTGTCAGGATGGGGGTGGGGTGAAGGTATGAAAAGGGGCATATGTCCTCATGGCGTTCACTTTGTTTAATTTGTTGTATAGCGTAGGCCCATATTTCACAAAAGCATGGGTGGAAACAGACAGTGCTTTTCATTCATTGTGACACCTGTCAACATGTGTCATCCCTGGGCTGCAAAGCTGCACTACAACAAGATGGTTGTTTTTGTCAAACTCAGGCCAGTCATCAGACGCTTAACCCCTTAAGTGCATGTCTGTGTACTGTCAAACTGATTTGCAGCGCTGTGTTTAGTAGCATTCAGTCAAGATAAAAGTCAGTTAACAGTTGAACACATTTATGAGTTTTCACACAGCTGTACTGGACATTTTGTTGTATTCACACAGACCTTTGCTGTGTTAAAGGAGGTGAGCATGTTATTTTGCAGCCCTCCCCGCGCTTATACCCACATTTCCTTGCAGCGTTGACTTCTGACACATTTTGGCTGGTAGCACTGATGTGAATGAGAGGAGCCGATCCTTAAATAACAATATGATAAGCCTATCATCCATCCATTCTCGTTCATTTGAAAGGACACATTTTATGGATTACAATTCCTTGTCACTGCTGGTTAGTGCTTTTGTTAGTTAGTGTCTTTCTGTTTTGGTCTTTTGTTTTAAAAAATGCATAAAACAACTGCCTGTTTATGTTCTATTCAAACATAAATGTCCATTGTTTTGTTTTGAGTGATGCTCTCTGTGGCCAATCTGTGCACAAAAATGTCTCTTTTGGCCAGCAAATATTTTTAATTACAGCTTGAGGTAGTAAAGCAGTTTTATGTAAAACGTGTAAAATGTATTAATTTTGTCCCGTGCAAAGGAAGCATTTTGCTTACAACAGAATGTTATGATGTTGAAAGATCTGTATTCTTGCGTTTTTGCGTGGCACTCCACACACATTCCTAATCCATCACGGAGAAAATAAATCCTTTTATTTGTTTGTTTTTCATGTCTTGACCAGTAATGCGTGATAATGTCTGGAAATCCTTCAGGTAATCTTTGTTGGCGTACACAATGGTTTGTATTGTGCAAATCGTTTGGGTAATTGTATCATGACCTCCATCATCTGTTTCTAAATGACTGCCATAAATGAGCCTTGTATTAGCGCATCGATCGAAGCAGAATTAACTCAGCCAGGCTAAGGCCGTCATTGTGTGTGTGTGTGTGTGTTTGCATCGTTTATGACCATTGGTCTCCAGCAAGCCACAAGAAAGCTTCTGTGTTCATATGCAGATATTTTTGTACATATATATCACTCAGTTGTGTGTGTCTTTGTGTGCGTACATGGTGTTTGTGTGTTTCAGGTGGCCCGCCTACACTCCTCCCTGTCTGTTGGGTTCATGTGACAGTGGGGGTGGGAGGCTAAGAGGCGTTAACGTGGTGAGAAGGATTACCTATATCTGTTAGGCCTGCTTTTCTTTCCCCCCGGCAGTGTCATGTCTCATTACTTTTGTACTCCAGCCTGGATAGTCTGGCTTTAGTGGGATACATTTAAAATGCAGGCAGCCTGGGCGTCCAAGAACACCGGGTTTAGAGGCCGAGTGATATGCGTGCCTTTTGCTTGAGAGGCTTTTTTCCGTAAGCAGACAGGTAAACTTCTCCCAAAGCTGGCATTGATGGCAGCTAAGCCTTCACTCGTTTAAGTGAAACGGATGTCTCATCTCCGAAAGGGACATGCTCAGCGTGAGGATACAATCTGCTGGGACCGTCCAGAGAGACGCACTCAAATACTGCTCACTTAAAGTGCAGGTTTTTAACAAATCACACATGAAAAGAAAAGAGAAAAGACAAATAGAAGGTGGTTTAAGCGCTGAACAGGGGGAAAGGTGTGTTAATGACATAAAAGTGGCACCATCATGTGAGTCGATTTTGATTTATTTGGAGGTGCAGAAAGATGTAGGCAGTAACATAAAATGGATTTGAATTCATGGAGTTTCAGTAACAGAGATTACACTCTCCACCAGCTAATGCAACTTCTATTCATACGTGAAGTATTGCTGAAACAATGAGTCGATTAAAAAATTAGACGATCCACAGAAAATAAAACGATTGCAATTTTGATAACTGAGTAATTATTTTATTTGTTTATTAAGTAAAAATTCCCAACACAACAATTTGTTTGCATTTCTCTATTTCTCTACTTTAACGGGGAGGATTTTTATGGTTGTTTATCAGACTAAGGAACTAATTTGAAGAGCTTAGTTGGGCTCTGCTAACTTGAGATGGGAATTTATCATTATTTTTGACATTTACAGACAAAACGATTAATTATTTAATCAAAAATATAATAATCAATAGGTTAATGACAGTGAACATAACCATTAGTTACAGCCCTAATGTGAAGCTGAAATGGACAAAAGTGGAGAGGACAGTGTTGGGCCTTAACCTTTAACTTCACTAAACCTCATGCTGCACGTCAAAACTAGACCAGAACCCAAAAGTGTTGGTAAAAAAAAATGCCCCTTGTTTTCATTTGCATGGACAGCCAGTCGTTTTTTACTTCATTAGGATAATTCATGTGTTCTTGTTACATTTCCATTGTGGGAAGGCCCACCCATTAGGCACACCAGCAAGGTGAAACAAACCAAGAAAAGACTTAGGACCCAGTTGCTATTAATATTTTTGTCTCTAGATGACAGACAGCACATTTGTTACAGTTTTCAAAGCTGCTTTAACGCCATCTGATTAATTGCTGGGACCCAGCCACACCTTAGTTACAACTAAATCATCTTGTACAATGTACAGTTTTGTGGTAAGATGCACTTTAATGTCCCCCATGAGACAGATTGTCCATTAGGAAATCTTTTATTCTATGAACCTAGACACAGAGCTCTTAAACCATTTTAAAAACCATTTACCCTAATCATTTGCCCTAATCCTTCCCATCAAGTGGCTCTTTACAAACAATCGCTGATGTTAAGCCGTGTATTAGAATCATCCAGTCTAGTCCTGTTCATTTGAATATCTTTCAAACTGCTGTTAAACATATTACACTGGACAAAAACTCTATTCATTTGTACCCCCATTTCATTTCATGAATGTCTTTCATCAGCACGGGTCACTGAAGGCTTCGATCCTCACCCATTCGTTGACCCGTGCAGACGGCCCTATATGTCTACAAGTTAACCACTTGGTCTCAACGCCCCCCTCACCCTTCCTCCCCCCTGTCGGAGAGCCCCCGCCGCCTCCTCATCTCGCCCTCCAGCTGGCTCCCTGCACTGCCCAGAAGCCACAGAGCTCTCTTTGCCTTAGCAGGGTGGCTAATCTAGATGGCGGGAGGCCTTCCCTCCTGCTAGCGTACACAAGAGAGGGCAGCACTAATTGCTTATGTCGTAAAGCTCTCTGACCCAAATAAGCCTTCACTCCCCAAAGCTGTCGAGATAAACCCCACTTTACCTCACCAAACCTGCCTGATCCACACAAGCCACCCCCCGGTTTCCTCCCCCAGCTCTCCCCCTCCTCCCATTTCTGCACCTTCTGCCACATTAACAGCCAGGACAGTGCGGAGATGGGGAGATGGAAATAAATACCGGCAGGCAGAGGAAAGGTCTATTTACAATAATGAACGATCAAGTATAGAGAATTTTCTCATCAAGTGAGCTGGCACTGACAATTTGGGACCCTTTGTTGCAGGAAAATAACAATTTTAAGCACTACTTTCTTTCTTCATTTTTTTAAATACACTAAATATTATCTCTTAACTTTCCAACTTACAGGGATAGAACTATTTACACAATTTACACATTCATTCCAGGGTGCAAATGTTGTAGGCTCTCTATAAATATCTGAAACTTGGTCATGAAGCGACAACTTGTGATAATCTGGTTTTACTTTGTTGGGGAGCTTTTTTAGTTGATTTTGTTGAAATTTCCAAATTTCCAGTTACATTAAAATAATCTAGTTTCAACTTTGTATTCTTGTTCTTTGAGACTTGCAGAGAAAGCAAGGTTATTGTTTCTAAAAAGGAATTCAGTAACTTGAATTCTTTACAATAATGAGAAGATGTGTGATGATTTCTGCTGGGAGCTTTCCAAGAGCAAAAAGATAAGACAAAATTGTCAATTTAAAAGCAAAAGACATTGTTTAGAAATTACTTAACAGTTGATATTTGGAGAAAAAGGTGTGATAGATTGATCAGGAGAAGAAAACAAGAGTGCCATGCAATCACACAAAAATTTGATTCGCCTGATTGTGTTAACATGAAAGCAGAAAACCAAGGGAATTTAGGTCCAAAGCGATGGAGTTGCGTGCTTCTCCCTGTTGCATGTCTGCCTCATCGCCACAGAACCCAGTAAGGCAGGCTTAACCACAAAATGCCGCAGTGACATGGTCAGACGTCAGGTGACAAATCTCACACGTGCTCCACAGACAGATGGCCGGCTCACCGATCAACCCTTGGGCGTCGTTAAAGCTCTGCAAACAGACAACTTGGTATCGAATTGATTTTTAAAAAATTTATCTCTGTACCTTGTAGCCACCCTCCTCTCAAACTTGATTTTCAGTTGGCATTTCAGATCTAATTCAGTCTACGTCCTTATCAAGTGGCAGCCCAGCCGAGCACTCTAAAGTCCACTTTAATACAGATCTTAATTACTAAATAGGAGCTTTTAAGTGGATGCTGGCCTGAATAACCCTTTAATCACCCCTTGCATGCCATTGGTTAGGGATGCCTTTAAACCCCCAACTTAAGCCATGTTACACCACAGGGAATGTCGACTTTGTCCGATACTCTGTGAATGATACACCTCCTGATATCTTGCACTTTTTCTCTTTATGAATCATTCTCCTGACACTATGTGGTTTCTTATCCCTTAATGTCAGATGTGAATTCCACTGAATACTGCCATATTTACTTCATGGAAGTACTTCTACTCTCAGGACTCTTTGGGTCAGTTCCTTGGTTTGTCCTGCACTGAACTCATTTGCTTCTTTACGTCCAAACCAAGTGATTATTCAAGAAAGAAACAGTCTTGACGTTGACTTGTCCTTAAGAATTCCTCCACTGAAATTACCTGATTGGATTTGTGTAGTGCTTTTCCAAGATGGTAGTTGCAACGAATGACAGACAGTATTTGTGCTAATATACTGACATACTGTTGTAAACTGAGTGATGATGAGTCAGATTAAAAGTCATACTGTAGGTTTATTACAAAGTCCAACAAAACAAACCAGGCATTATCTTTTGTCAACATAAACAATAAATTAAAAAAACCCCAAAACATTCTCAAATAAGGAAAAAACATGAGAAATAAAGCACCACACCACATCATCACACCATAACTCTAAGTTAGTTGAGGATTCGTCTCACTCCACAACACCAAATGAACATATTTCATAGTGGTTCTAAAACAAAACCTCTTCTGCTACAGTTTTCCTGGTCAGGGTCGTTTTTCAAATATAGGATCAGTCATTTCAAGTTCAAGGAAAATGTTCTAACGATATAAATATATCATAGCAATCATTTTAAACAACCAAGGAAGTAAATCATTTCAGACTCTTAAAAAACAGCAGTGATGTTAATGAATTTGACACTTAAAAGTAAAAGTATATATGCTGTACATTTACTGTATATGTGCATTTTCATTGAACACAGTTGAGTGGTAGTCAAGGATGTAGGCTACATAACAGAAGTTGCTTAGTTTAGTATGCAGACGTCCGCTTAGGGGGCGCAAGTGGGTTCCAGAGTAATATCATGTTTATGTTCAACAATTTGCAGTTTATGCACTAGTGGTTTTGAATTAAATATTTCTCTACAATCCTTTCGATAATCCGGGGTGCTGTTATTTACACATACTTTTTAATACAGTAGTTTTCCATCTAACTGTCAATATACAGTGTTGGCACAATGCTAGTGTGGCACAGTGTTTTTTTTTTATTTCTCAGTGCTTTATTCTTCTCATGAGGCAAGAATAATCTCTTTGTAGTGGACTGAAAATGTTAGAGTGTGCTGACAGTTGTGCTGCAGTGTAACTCACATCCCTCAGAGCACCAAACACTGGTGTTGCATAATCCATGTGCTCTGCTCTGGTGAGATTTCCTCCTGCGTTAGGTTAGTGCACTGCCACCTTACTCTTTCACGGTGAGTGTCTACTGCCATCTAGTGGTTGGGTCACATTTGGAGACTGGCACAAACTTCAGAAGGAATTCACAAACAGTGAACTGCTATTATGACACTAAGTAACCATTTGAAGCAATTTGTGGGAAAATGGCATATGTAGGGATAAAGGGAATAGGGGGGGCTTTAGATCTGCTATTGTGAACTCCGGATGGTGATTGGATTCATTGGGCTGTTACAGAGATTAAACCTGTGACCTTTGAGTCACAGCAGGGTCTCTCTAACTACCAGGCCACCTCCCGCCCCGAAAAATATGTCTAATGTGCTGTAATTACAGTAAATGATATGCTGAGCAATTTCTGCTGTCAGCAGGACAGAAAAAGGCAGAAATGTGTGCCATGTTAGCTCCCCGTGTGGTGCTGACCTGATGCATAGAACTTGTCTTGCAGTTACTGCTGTAAATTTAGATAAATATGATGTTCGCATCTATTAGATTCCACAAATTTTACAGTATTTTGTGATTTTTGTCTCATCTATAATGCAGTAGCCTATATGCTTTTTTAACTGGAAGGGGAGGAGGCATTTGGCTCGTGGACCAATTTATTAGCCGAACTGAGGCAATGACTCTTTTCCAGTTAGGGTGGACTATGCACAGCCAGATTTCTTGAGCTGATTAATACAAATGTTACCATCCCAGCCAACAAGATGCTCTCAGAAAGTCTCAGACAACATTGTAGACTTTAGGCAGATTTTTGGCCAACACCACAAGAAATCACAGGGAAAACTAGGTCATCAGTGTTTTATGCTGATCTTTACAGTTAGGTGCAGAGAGCTTAGCTGGGGGCTTAATCTTGTCATTACTGTTTTGTTATTGTATTGATATTACTAAAAGTGTAAACCCGCCCCTTCATCAAGAGGACTACTATCTTCACCTCGGGGCTGAAACATGCAGGATGTAGGCAGAGCGATGCGAACCCTGTACTCCTTTCAGCAGCGTCGGCTGGAGGACGGGTACTTGGTTTTCAGACCTTCTTTGAAGCTGCGGAAGAGAACGCGGTTCCGTTTGTTCTCCTCGTCTTTCCTAGAGTGGAACTCGCCCTGCACCTTGAAGCCCCTGTGCACGACGAAGGCTGAGTTCAGCACCGAAAACCTGTACCCGGCCACATGGAGCTCGCAGGCCTGAGGAGGACGGAGGCGGAGAGGAGGATGTGAGAGAAGGGAGAGAAGGTGAGAGAGAGAGAGAGAGAGAGAGGAGGTGAAGAGGAGAGTGACAGAGGGGACAGATTGTAGAGAGTGTAGAGGAGGTGAGGAGGAGGGGAAAAGGTGGCAACAAGAAAGTGAGGGGAGAGGAATGTGTTAAGAAAAGGTAGCATGAGGGATTGGAAAGGAGAAGGCAGAGGTGAGGATGAGACTGAGCCAAAAAGAAGGAGTGAGAAAATAAATACAATATGGATGAAGTGTCATATGGTAGATGTGAAAGATGTGAGGCACGATGTGAGTGAAAAGGATATGGGGTCAAGGTTTGGAGATGTTGGCATAAGAAAGAGGAGTGGAGACAGTGAGCGGAGGATGACATTGAAGTAGGAGAATAGAAAGAAGAGTGCAACATACACCAGAAGAAAGTGACAGCTAAGAGGTGTGGTATATCTCGATGGTTTTAATGAGTACCACCAAATGTATGGTTAAGATAAGCCCACAAGTGCACAAACAGCAAGAGTATTTGTTGCATGTAATGCCCATTTGCCCATTCACTAAAACAGCCTTGATATGACAACTACAGAAGCTATAACCCAGTGCCAACCCAAACCTTAGCTGGTGGTCGACTGACTTGGGTTTTATCGATGGCCGATGCCAATATTTTGAAAGCAGGGCATCCGATGGGCGATATATAATGCCAATATCATGTTTTTTTGGTTGTTTGTTTTTGCATTTGATAAAATCAACAATTTAGTAATAATAATAATGAGACAGAATTGCTAAACTTAAATGAACATTTAACACTAATGTGCTTTGTCTGTGTTTGCTTCAGTAGATCTTCACTCTGTCTGCAGTGCATTTATTGTAAATAGAAAATGTATCAGCTAAATAAATGTCCACAGGTAATTAGAAAACTAAACTGTGTTGACATCACTGACACTGTTCCACAGCAGCCACACTTACAGGCTGCCTGCAAATGTGTCTGCAGACATTTTTTGTTTATCGGTCTTGTGAGTGCAGGCATTAGCCGATGCCAGTTATCTCAAAATCCCAGATATCGGCCCTGGTAATTGGTCGACTGCTTAATTGGTCTATCTCTACCCTTAACCTTTGTTGGCTTATCTTGCCCCAAACTTTAGTGGGATTTGTAATGAGCAAAGCTAGTGAAGTCAAGAAACTCTTTAGGTGCTGTAAACTGGTTGGGCTTCTCACTTGTGTGCTTTTTAGAGTCAACCAATCATCTTCTCTCTCGCTAAATTCAAAATCCTGACTGACATTAGGTGGCTCTGTAGGACAGACAGTAGTGATTCAGCCTCAGACTTGCGTCAGTGTACTGTTGTTAGGTTAATATACACTGACCTAAAAGATTATTAGGAACACCTGTTAAATTTCTTGGTAATGCAATTATCTAATCAACCAATCACATGGCAGCTGCTTCAATGCATTTAGGTGTGTGGTCCTGGTCAAGACAATCTCCTGAACTCCAAACTGAATGTCAGAATGGGAAAGAAAGGTGATCTAAGCAACTCTGAGTGTGGCATGGTTGTTGGTGCCAGGCGGGCTGGTCTGAGTATTTCACAATCTGCTCAGTTACTGGGATTTTCACGCACAACCATTTCTAGGGTTTACAAAGAATGGTCTGAAAAAGGAAAAACATCCAGTATGTGGCAGTCCTGTGGGCAAAAATGCCTTATTGATGCTAGAGGTCAGAGGAGAATGGGCCGACTGATTCAAGCTGATAGAAGATCATCTTTGACTCAAATAACCACTCATTACAACCGAGGTATGAAGCAAAGTATTTGTGAAGCCACAAC
>OMLB01015521.1:6228-26430 GCA_900302555.1 Myripristis jacobus | reverse complement strand
GTTTTGCTAGGGGATCAAATACTTATTTCACTCAATGAAATGCAAATCAGTTTATGTCTTTTAAATAAAGTAATTTTTTGGATTTTCTTTTTGATATTCTATCTCTCACTGTTAGAATAAACCTACCATTAAAATTATAGAGTGTTCATTTCTTTGTCAGTGGGCAAACTTACAAAATCAGCGAGGGATCAAATAATTATTTCCTCCACTGTATTTTAACACAACAGCAAGTGAACCCAGTGTATAGGTCACAAAGCAAGGCTGGAGAGAATGTCAGATGACCTGACAAATGACTTAAGCCAATTCAAATGGATAGTATGTATGGATAGTATAGCAAACCATGATGGTACAGTTCAAGTGCAAATGGCAAGCAGAAGATAAAATGTAGTTGGCATATGTGACATTTGATGTGGAGAAAACAACTTGAATGTTGTTGCAGCGAATGCATGAAGTCCAGTGGACAAACCATATTAACTGGATTTTAACTGCTACTGGACAGGTATAGCTGGCAAACAGAATATAAAATGTGAAGGGATTGTGCTACGTATGAGGTTGTGGGAATACTGGCCTTTTTAATGAGGTGTGATGTAAATAACCTTCTGTTGGAAAGTATTCCTGTGTTTCTTGGCAGTTTATGACTTCAGAAAGACAGACCTTGATTCAAATCCTCAATCTTCAGCTTGAGAGACAGAAACATGAACTATTAAGCCAAACACCATTTTCTGATTTTCAGAGCAGAAAAGAACCAAATGGAAAAATATCGATACTGCTGGTATTGTGATAATGTGTTTTGGTTAACTGTCATTCACCTCATCTCTCCATTAATCAAAATAAGAAATCAGAAATTAAAAAAAAATAATATAGGTGTTTGCATTTTCATAAATGCAAACATTTGATTTTTGTTTACTCTTTTGCTTTTACATGCTATTACATTATTTTAGAATTTTTTATTATTGCAGATTAATTTGCATATTCTGAAATGAAAATTAAAAAGTTAAATTCTCAAAACATAGGTGAACATGTTTCTACTCTAAAGCCCAACACACACCGGCGGCATACGACGCGTGTCAAACAGCCGCCCCCATTATTCTCTATGTATGTCCACACACCGGCGGCGGCTTGACGCGCGTCGACGTGCCGCGCCGCTACCTTTCACGCCACTGTCCTATTTCCAGTGTCGCCGCGCCTGAAAAAGCATATTTTCTCCCTTCCGGATGCCCAGTTCCGTAGCTGCTCTTCTTCTCTGCTTCTGTGGCACTTTCCTGAATTTTAATAAAACTGTCAGTCAAACAGATCTAGTTTACATTACAAATAAGCGCTCTGCTGGTTTGAAGGATATATTGCGGTAAACATGTCCGTTATCTGCACCATTTTTCCTGGTTTTCCACTTTAAACATAACTGAAACTACCGCACTGCTTGATCAATAAGCTACTGCCCATCACTGGGTATAACGTTATGGTAGCCTGTCAGACAATGCTGGTTGATCTGGTTGATTTGTCTTTTTTCCGTGGTATGCAGTTTTGTTTTGTTTTTTTTCCCCAGTTCACGCCAGTTGACGTTCTACAGCGCGACACTTCCAGTTTGTGTTGGGTGTGTCAGGTGACACGCGTCACCTGATGCACCGCGGCGCTGCGCCGCCGGTGTGTGTTCGGCTTAAGAGTTACTCTAGGAGTCTCTGAGCTGCAGATACAAAGTAAAAATTCCATCAAATACAAAAGAGCTCCAGCACCAGTGGTGTTTGGACCCCTAATTGCTATTTGAATTTCTGCAATAACATTACTTATCTCTTTTGTTATCAGTCCAATCTGCATATCAGAGGGAAAAGTTGAATTATCCAAAACCTGTATCCCCACCTCATCCTCCTAATTTGTTTTGGTCAGAAGTAGTTGACCTCTCACACTGAGCAAGCTTAGCTGATAAATTTTTGAAAAGTTCTCTTTCTGTCATTGGAAGTCTTCCCACTGCTTTGATATTATTCTTGATATTATTCAGCAAAATAGTTACAAAAAGGTAAGAGGGAATGTGATAACCAATTTGGTTAACAAAGGTAACAGAGACACTAGTGTAACAAATTGTAGATTCCAGCAAGTAATAAGGAAGGCACTGACATGACCTTTGAAACACTTATTACTGACTTATTTTTAATGTTGTCGGAATCAAGATTGACAAGGGGAAAAGGACAAACTGTTTATCCAGAAACGGGGGTATTGGTGGTAGTTGGCTGTGTGGCCAATGGGCCAGATGGTTGGGATTTGTAACGTTGTGGACACCAAATGAACTGGCACGACTTCTAAGAAAGAGGGAGAAGTTAGCAGAGAGAAAGGAATGACTGGCATAAATGACTTGATGTGACAAGCAAGAAGTTGGTTATAGTGCAGGACGGCATAGGAGTCCTCAAGAGCACACTATTGAGCTTCTTCCTTTATTAAGAGTGCCTGAGCTGTGAATAATCTAGACATTTTCATGATTTTCATTTTATATCTTCTTACATTTTTGATTGTTAAAGCTGTACCAGGGAAGATTTTTATGGAAAAATACACCTGTCCAACAATCGCTCCTATGCCCAACTGAATTCTGCATTGGTTCAGCCACGTTTTAGAGAAAACAACTTGTCAAGGCTGCGATTCAAATTGAAATATCTCAATCATTTTATTGTTTCTGAAAAAAAATAATAATAATAATGATAAAATAACTTGTGCATGTGCCCACAAAGTGAACTTCGGCTCACATGGGTTTGCTGTACATAACACCACACATAAGGCAGAAGCCTACAATGAAACACACAAAAGCATGAAGCATGATTTAATAAATAAATACAAAAGTAAAAACAGATATCAGTGTATTACTTAACTTTAAAATTGTAATTACATTTGGAATAAAAGACCAGTATGAATAGATACAGTGACCTAAGCCTGTGAGACCACTGATACAAAAATATACATAGAGAGAGCTTGATGTTTATCAATCATACTGGAAATGGAGGCTCAAGGCTGTAGCATTATGTTTTGCTTGGGTCACAGAAAATGCAACATGAAGCTTTCCATTCAAGTGCTGACCATGGCCATCATGGTACACAGATTAGTGGCTGCCTCAGAAGCCTTTGTCAAAGTTGTGGGGTTCCATTAGCTGTGTGACAGATCACCACCGTGATCCAGCCAGATTGACTTCCCTCCCTTTTTTCCTCCCAAGCTAGCCAAGCAATAAAGTGTAATTGCCCATTTTGGGGGAGGGTAACTTCTATCTTTTAAGGTCTTCTGTCTTGCTTTAATTGAAAATGTCAGTTTTCCTCAGCAAGCATATGGGCTTGTACATTCTTGTGTTGCACACCATAAAAGTTGCAAACATTTATCATTGTTAGAACCTGCTCGTTTCCACTGCAAACTGTTGAATAGGGGGCTCAGTGGGGCTCCAAACAAATGGTTCAATTTACGATCTGCCACATTATTCAGTGGAACTTTCTACGATTTGGCCATAGCAGGTTATTATTTCCTCATTCCTTTCTTTGATCCATGAGCACCAAAGACAAGTCCTGTAGTTCAAGAGGATTGTTGTCATATTGAACTAAAATATCATTTGACTGCAACACCAGGTTAGGAACATGTAAAGTGGAATTACACTAGCATTGTTCATAAGCTTGGGGTCTTGAGCACCTTTCTCGCCAGTAGAGGATGACAACAGAAATAATTTGGTAGAATTTTTTTGTTTTGTTGTTTATTTATTTATTTATTATCCCTGTAAGAAATTGTTATGGATGTATGGTTGGATGATAGTGTCAAGCTTCACAGGCATTTGTAGCGTTCTTACTAAAAAAAGAAAATTCTCTTTCCTCAACTCACCTTGCTTTCCACCATCCCCTCTCCTGCACCACTCTCCTTTCCTTGTCCAGTCCCTCCTGCTCCATTACCCCTGTGTGTCTGTGTAATATGGATGCATTTGAGAACAAGTAACATTAGCATAATTCTCTCACCTCACAAATAATATTATTTGATCACAAAACCCATAGACAACATTTTAATGCTGGAAGGCATTTGTATCCCATCAAAATGTTGGGCTATTAAGAGATGCCCACCCTGCTCCTTTATGTTATAATCTGTTGGCAACCCAGAGACTGTGAAATTACCTGACTGAAATTATCTTCTTCATCACCTGGCATCTTTTGCTACCTCTTTGAGAACTAATTTAACAAACTCATCTGAAAACACAATCAGTAACATTTTCATAGCAGAGATTCACATTGTTAGAAGTTTTATTACAGACAGTATGTTGCATTGCCTTTTTTTAATTCTGAGATTCAGAATCAGAATCTAAATCAGAAAAAAACTTTGATTCTATGGGGAAAATTGCTAATGCCAACAATGTAGCTAGCTGGATAAAGTTAGCTGGAACATTATTGCACTTTAATAATTGTGAGTACTTGATCATACTTGCTAGCTATCAAACTCTTACACTACCTTTCCTCGTTCTGCATGGCAATAAAATGTTGTAACAGCAGGGTGCTACTAAAAAATGGCATATAATGTAAACACTGTGACATCTGAGGCTTGGCGTGCTGTGTGCATGACAAAACAAAGAATGATTAAAAGTAAATAAAATCATGAAGTCATTGTTGAGGTAAACTATTTATGGAAGGGTGCTTGTGATTTGTCGAGAAAGACGTGACATTAGCATCACCAACTCTTGAAATAGCAAGACAGATTCATGTCCGCCTCCCAGTGTATTTCATGGTTCCAGTCAGATTACCTGACTAATGCTTGCTAGCTACAGCAGCTGGTGGGAATTTGGAGGCTTGTGGTAAAGCGAACCACTTCACACTTGGTCAATATTTTTATTGCCCTCTAGTTGCTATAATAACTTGGGCTTGACACCCCATAACCCCTTTCGTCACACACCCTCATAGCTGGGCAGGTTGCTTGCCCATTCCTTAAAAGGTCTCCTATTCTAATTGCCACATCAGAGGCAGACCCTAACTGTGAGGGGGTGCAGAGCGTGACATTATAAACTCCGTGGGCAGAAATGTCAGGACCATCATTAAATGGAGTTGGGCCTGTGCCAGATAAGGTTTTGGTTTTGGGGTGCTTTGGGATGGAAGGAAAGGGTGGAGTGATTATATCATGCAATGAGAAGTTCTATACTTCACTGGGCCCCTTACCTCAAAAAAAAAAAAAAAAAGAAAAAAAAAATCCTCTCCACTGTCAGTGGTGTCAGCTATTTCGGTCTGCTTGCAGCCAGGTTGTTGCTAAGCAGTTTTAGATAGATGCTGTATCCCTCATCAGCTGTCAAATCAACAGGCACTTGTTCAAGACATCCTCACTCCTCATCATTTTAGGATTATTGCTAAGTAATTTCACTGTAGAACAGTTTGATGTAGAAACTTTTCAGTCTTCAATCCTCTCCCAACCCTCCCTCCTGTGAATCATCAATTGCTAACAAGCACAGCAGAAATGTGATTCACCAATGTACAAAAGTGGCTCTCAGAGTCAAAAATGCAGATGGACACAGAATCAGAGAAGGTTGAACTCACAGATTGATGGGCTACATATGAAAGGCCAACAGACCTCATTTGCTCATATCCTTGGTAGCATACTGTGTCACGTCTGTCTTTTTGGGACTAACACAATGCATAGACTCCAGTAACAAGCAGGAACGCAAAAATATATTGTACTGTGCTGCTATTTTCTCCCATTATCTAAGGAGACAGCAGGTAACTTATTCCAGCCGAAAACTTGATTTGCATTCCAATTCCTAGCTGGGGCCATCACCACTTTTCTGAGGCTATCTCCAGGATGCTGTCTGTTTGACTCCTCAGCATCTCTCCTCCTAGTTGGCCATGAAGGCAAATTAGAACCCCAGGGCCCTTCATTGATTGGGTGAGTGATTGACAGCCAGCTGTACATATAAGACACACTCCCAGCACCGCTCCAAAATGACATGCTGCATCTGAATGCCCTGGAGTTGTCTTTCTCAGTTTCATTTGGCTTTAAAGAAGCTGGGGCCACCAGGCAACTAAATGGCTTTCCTGGCTGGCAGCTTACTTCACTGGCATGAAGCAGATGCAGCACAGGCAGGGGTCAAGGCTCATTTTAAGGACAATTAGGCACACAGACTTCCATTTCTGCATCATCAAGGTACAGTGTGACCCTCTCTCTACTTGCCACTCAACCACCTGTCCCACTTGTGAGGAAAAACCTCTTTTGAAAGTAACCATCCAGGATCCATGAATAGATAGGAGACAGAGAGAGAGAGATGGGGAATGTGAAGTGCGTTGACTGTCTTATTCACTAGAATTAGATTTTGTTACTTTGACATTTTTTTTATTGAGGGTGGGAAAATAAGTGTTTTCAAGTGGACAGAGAAATGGATGTTTTGAATGAATCTGTCTTCATTGGGCGCTTTATGTCCTTTTCAGTTTGGCTTTCTGCAGGAAGATAATGACATTTCACACCAATTCCTTTTACCATGGCTTTTGTAGAGATTATGAAAATCATGCATTGAAATTTGATTTGTCATTTGCAGTTATTACCATCATCTAAGCACAAGAAGAACTCAAGGCTCAATAGCCTCTCCATCTATGGTAGGTTAGCTCATCATGTAGTGCTTTGCCAGTTTTCAACCATATTACTGCAAAATGATAAGCGGGACAGAAATCGGAAAGTGGTAGTAGTAGTAGTAGTAGTAGTAATATTTGCATACACCTTGTAATTATAGTTATGTTTACACTATTTTGAAGAATTTATTTGGCTTTGCATTCATAAGTCTGTCAATGACTAGCTACAGTAGGCAAGATTTGTAGATAAAAAATAGACACATCGTTTCAGTCCAAATTGCATAGTGAGGCTGTATCAAGAGCATCCACCTAACTGAGAGCCCACAGATCTACCAAATGGAGTTCAAGTGTTACATATGGACTCTTCTCCACCCACAAATACTGAGAAACTGTAGTGGAAAAGCAAATACAAACTGTCCTACGAGGGAGTGCTTGATCCAGAGAAAACAGGATCTTTTGCTTATTTCATCCCTCTGGTATCTGTTGGTTCAAAGCGCAGACTTAATGGGTTGATAATCAGGAGCGTGCTGTGAGCAGTTTACTGAAGAGTATATAATGTAAGCATTTCTGTTATTTAGTACATGGAACCATTGAATGCAGCTTTAGAATACAGTTACTCTTGTCTTTAGCACTTACGCTTTTGTCAGATGGCAAATGTCATGTAGGATATTCTTTTCAACACCTACTGGATCCCCAGAGTGGTCATCTCCCTCAGTATGTTCAGACACCAAACACATACACCGATACTGGCTCCACTGGTATTATGTTTTATGTTTTAGGAGGCTTTTCTATCCTTCATCAACTTTAGTCACCTTCCACAAACACACAAACAGACACATACACATACACACTGTTGCCAGTTTTACAGACATGTGATCAGCCCTGATTAGGAATAGGCCAAATGTGTCACATCAGAGGGGCTCAGACAGCCGGTTTTACAGTGCGTGAGGGGAAATAAGGGATATCCAGGGCAGCTGTTTCATTAGTCTCAACACATGGAAACAGTGAGTTTGGGAGATGGTGCTAAGAACAGGGTCAATAAATGAGTTTTGGTGTTATCTGGGATATTATAGGAACTGATGTGGAAAAAAGCAAAAGAAAGTATTTCTTTAAATATGTTTTGTCCAAAAAATGATGGTATATTTGTATATAAAGTATTAACACACATTCACAACTTTGTTTCAACTCATTGGTTGGCTCAACAACTGTTTAGCGTATCTGGGAAGTCAGTGGTGCCAACATTGGGCGATCAGTTTCTAAATCATGTGAAACTGTGCAATTTTGAGGGCCCTTTTCCCCTGCTTACATGTCACTGTGATAGACTTTATCTTGCATTTGCTGTCAGGAGGCATGTGTCCATGCCATAATCTCCTTGGCAAGGTGTGTCACGATCTTTATCTCAGTGCCAGTACATTCACAAAGCCATCAGCTTTCCTCTTCTTTCTTTTGTTCACTTGTCATGTGCATGAGTGAGAATATGTGTCACTTTAGAATTCACTGTCATTGTCTGTCAAATGCTGTGTTTGTATGAACGGATGTGATGGATAGTCCTCTGGGTGTTTTGTTGTGACACAGCAGGGGAGAAAGGAATGATGGCGTTAAAGGTAAACGCCACCCTAAGTCTGACTCCACCATCCATATGTCATTCCGGTGATATTGGACAGATAAGCTCAGATTGAAAATGTTTTTCTAAAGCTAAATAAAGGATTAGGAAGACACTGAGCTATGGCAGTTTTTGGAGCTGTTTTATGGGAAATGGAGTAAAACAGCTTTATGGATGCTTTGTCAAGGGATATTTTTTTTTCCCTTTGGTGAAGGACTAATTGCATTAATGTGAAACAAAATCCTTGGTGTTATAAAAGCTCACACGTAAATTCAGCAAGTCCTCAATGATCTCATCAAGAGTCTGTTGTTGACATCACAGATTGAGAGAGGAGGAAACACACATTTGCATTGCAGGCCAGTGAGGCTGACTATGTTCAAAGAAAAGTCAATGCACACTTGTAGCTCTGATGCATAGGTTTATTTGGACTGCAGTTGTTTTTTTTTTTAAATCCAATGTTAAGTCTACTCAAAGATCAATATCAGAATATTAAATCAAATAGTTGTAGAAACAAGAGAATGAACTTAAACTGTTACACAACACTGAAAATAATTACATTACCCTGAATATTTAGAGAAAATCAAAATCTGTCTTTTAACCTACATACAGTCTTGTATAAGACGTTATTTTAGTGGCATTACAGATTAACTATCAACGTAGGAGCACTGGCATTAGAATATTTTTACTGGCTTTTCCTGTTAAAATTACACACTTGTCTGCTATCACATTTTTTGGCAGCAGGAGTGCTAAAATAGACAATCAGCAACCAGTTTACCTGTATACATCTCAGAAAATACGGTTCTTATTTTTGCTTCTGTCATCACCCTAATATATGACAAGGATCTTTATGTTTAAAGGAAAGCAGATAAAGACATATTTGTTACCTCAAGGCTAAAATGGGGTTTAAATGGCTACAATATTTTCACACAGTGCTGCATTGTTATCTCAGGGCTCTGGACCCAGAGAAAGGAAGGACAATGGGTATTATCATTTTGACAGTATTATGAGAGGCGTTTCTTATTCTCTATGTGTATGAGTCAGTGTGTGTGTGAGAATCTAGTGCCTCTGCAAGCCCACTCAATGTGCAGAGTTGTCAGGTATCCTTAGGCTGCATGCTGCTGCTTCCCTATTCCTGTCACGCTCGCCTCATTACGACGGCACCTATTTTTAGCCCAGTGTGATTGAAATAGAGTCCCGTGGGAGCCGAGGGCAGTGAGAGGCTTGAAAAGAGGACTGACTCTGGGGTTGGCCCCAGTCTGGAAGGGAATCAGGGAGCATGCTCTCTGTTTGCCGGTGTCTCTGAGACAAGCATTGTCCCTCAAGAGGATCATATTTAGGCCATTAGTGCAACACAGCCAGCCACTAAACCCCAGAGCTGAATTTAACACAGGGACTCCAGTTAGAGAGAGCATTATTCAAAAAGAAAATGTATTGACATCATTTTAAAATATTGTCTTGTAATAGTTCTTTGCCATCAATAATAAATCGTCAGTAGTGTTTGGTTGCAGGGCAAATCAACATTTCAAGCAGATACTCTCAGAGGGGAACACAGTTCACAGTGTGGAAAATGCTCAGACTAGTTCATTTGACTGTAAAGCTTTGGCTAGATGGATTTTGCTGAGACACTGGGTGTGATAGTTATTGTGCTACTTCATCTTTAGGATAAAATAAATTGGCCGGAACATCATTCCAGCGTTATTGCACATGCTTTCTCATTTGAAGTATTCATTAAATTTTTTTTATTTCAGTAGATTGTCAGCTACTTGTGAAGTATTAGCTTGTTCCTCCTATGTCTCATACAGTTGATGTCTTTGTATTATGATTGAATGGCACAATATTTGCATGGCAAAAGACAAAGGATTTGTATGTCGTAGTCTAGTGCACTGGTTTCAAATTGGGGTCGAGGGACAAACATTTAAACACAAGAAATCTTGACATCCATCCAACATTACTAATCTGACATTTAAACACATTAATAATTATGACTATAGTTTCCTTGGAATTTCTTGAAATATCTTTTATTATGTTTTACTTTTTCTGTTAATTATCTTTTTTGTTCCTATTTTTTAAACTGTTTCAGTAATCTTTTTGCTAACTTCGTATCGCATTTTTTTCCATGTTTTTCAAGGAAATTTTTTGGAAGTGAATTTGCTCAGTTTTCAAAGGGCTAATTTACTGCTCTAAGACACAAAACTATGTATAAGTCATTATTAACATTATGTACAATATATGCAAACGTGGACAATTTCCTAATTAACCAGTCCCTCTGTGCGCAAGCTGTTCAGTCAGTTGATTTCAGATTCATATCAATGTGGTAAACCTTTCATTTTATTGACAGAGCAATGTATGTCCGTCTCCTGCTGACATGTAAGGGCTGCTGCTCTTACTCCACCTCCAAAGCAAAATGGCTCCACTGCCTACCTTCCAGGGAAAGCAAATAGTGGAGACGGTGAAAATGGTGTTCTGAAAGCATATCAGGATTTTTCATACGCAATCTCTGCATCGAGCATGCATCAGCCTGTCTTTAGGGCAGTCTCTTCCTTTAAAAATGGAACTATTATGGATTTTACAGGCTTCAAGTTGTGTTTACAGCATCACATCACTTCAATTGGGTTATTTCATTAGGTAGCACATCGGTCATCACTTATATATCTGAAGATGACATGAAACTTTAATAATCACCACAGAGAAACTGGAATCTTCCACTGGCAAACAGTTAAAAGATACAGCACACAAAATACAATCTAAATAAGAATATACCTGTACCAAAGGATGTTGAGGGAACAAAATGTTGAAAAATTGTGGAAAATATGAACAAAAACAAACCACTGTACAGCATTATGTTTGTGTGAAATATAATACCATGAAAATAATGAATGTACCACACTAGAAAATGAAAATATACCATAGATGTGCGATATATTCAGTTTGAGATGAGTGAAAACTTGAACTTAAAGAGCCTGGTCTAGAATAATGATAATCTTCTCCTCCTTCCTCCTTTCCCCTCCTCAGAGCCTGCTATGATACCGTCATTAGGTTGTAATAGGCTAGACATCTAGCCAGCAGACTGAATCATTTTGCTTTGGCTCGCCTCACCCAAAAAGAGGGAGATAGAGAGCGAAAATAATCAAGGAATTGGCAAAATTTGTTCCGGAAAGGCACAGCAAGTGCCTCCATCAGCAATACGCAGAGAGATGATATACGCCATATAGGAAGAGAAGTAGGACCTCGAATGCTCCCTTCGCCCCGCCTCAGCCCATTTTCTGAGTCAGCTACTGCTCCCTCCCCATTAACTGTCACTTTTAATTTCCCCTCGCTATCCGTCGCCCACTTGGCTGCATGTCCTGTGCCCCTTCTCCACTATGTATCTCTGACTCCGAATGGTACTCTACGCCCACCTTCTCCCACCTTGTGGAACATGGCCAGCACAGTCCACCTACCCCACTGTCCTTTTCCTCGTATATTATTATGGAGGTGCCATGTCATTACTGGATCACCTGTTTGGAGCCGCCGACCATGTCACCCCCCTCCCTCAGCCTTTCTCACCATTGCACTTCCATTTCATTATACAGCACAATAGCTGTGCTGCGGTGCATTCATTATTTTACCATAATGACTTTTTGATGCATCGATCTCAAAAACAGCACAGTTCTGCTGATGGGATGGCAGAAGACAACGCGCTGGCTGTCACCTCCAACCCCAATCACACTTGCTCACTCTTCCATATAGAGATTCCTTCGAAACACTGATGGCGGATGGCATAACAGCTAAATTTGTTGTTGACAGTAAATGTAGTGTATTGTGAAATCTGTTTGATCTAAAGTTGTATTCCTCCCTTGTCCTTTTGCAGACTTTGGAAGCAGTGCTAAACTTCAAGTACTCCGGTGGAGCAGGCAAAGTCGAGGGCTACTATAGGGATCTTTCTCTGGGAGTCCATGTTGACGTGGAGCCCTCTGTGTTCTTCACCAGGGTCAGCACCCTCCCTGCGACCAGGTACACTGAATGAAGCTGTATTTGCTCCATTTGTAAGCAGTAGTCATGTCTGTTTGTGCTGTTTGTTTGTTAAAGGCCCTCAACAGCTGTGGTCACATGCAGGATACTTTATTTGACAGAAAGAATTCCTTCCAACTGAAAAAAAAGTAGTTTACCAGTGCCTCCTGTATTCTACCATTACAAAATATGTTGTATGCTGTGGACTATGTTTGTATTTCTGTTGGATTAAGTAGCAGACTCAGGAGTCAACTGTGTAAAAACAAAACAAAAAAAAGAAAGACAAAGAAAGAAAGAGAGAAAAAAATTTTTTTTTTGTCTTTCAGCCATCAAGGTGCTCAGTGATTGCTGAATGAAGTATTTCACAATTTCCAATAAGAAAAGGTGTATTGCCTTTGGACAAGTTCTGTTTTGATCCTGCTGTTTTACCTTAACAAACAAACACATAAAGAATATCCTGCACGGCAGTCAAAGAAAATAGTCATGTTAAGCATTTAAATGGCAAATAGATCCTAATATTGTTCTGTTCAGTGGGTGAATAATGTTTGGTACACCTGTTCAAGCTGAACAAGATCTCATTTAGAATGTGCAATTCTATTTCCTTTTCAGGTGGTTACATGAAGCAATTTTTTCATCCTGATTGGGCTTTATTCTGATGATTAATTAAATATTTGGTTCCATGTACACCCAGCTAATGTAACTGTCAAATGAAGTAATAGTATCCCACTCTTCATTATAGTGTCTCAGAGGTTGAAAAAAAAAAATCCACTTCAATGGTGCTCTTACAATCCAGTTAATTGGTGATAAACTTCAATTATTCAGCCTCATTTTAGTTCATATATAGTGTGGCAGCAACAGAGCATAGTGTTTTATTGTATTTTTCTCCTTGGTTTGGTGAAAAGATCTCACTGTATCGACCGTCTCTTAACGTGTGGAACAGGCCCCTCACTGACATTATTGCTATCAAAATCAGAAGACTTAGAAATGGTATTTCCACACAGAGGGCATAGGCACACAGTGGCAGACATGAATGGATATTGAATGGATACTCTCTCTCTATGTATCACTCTGTTTTTCTCTCTTTTTCACACACACACACACACACACACACACACACACCCATACATGCACACACTCCCTGTCTCTCGCTTCACTCCAGTTGTCAGCTCCCCAACTCTTGTGGAAAAAAACCAAGCGAGGGAGACAGATCGTAGCACAGTAATGGCCACTTGAGGTGAATCATTAGCTGTAATAATATCTGCAGTTTAAGCCATCCATCTTGGCTCGGTGCTGATAGATCTGTCGCTCCGACTGCTGTATCGCCACCATCATCCTGTCACCATGATCCTCTTCTTCCTTTTAACCTCACCTCAATTCACCACCTCCACAGTACACTCTTATCACACCAAAGCAACTACTACCTCTCAACCAAATCGCAAAACATCTGAGTTATTGAAATCCAAGGCCTTTGGCAGCCTTAAATATACTGTTTGCTGACTTTTTCAAGACTCTACTATACAAAAATGAGTGTGTCCACATATAAAGTTGCAAACAGGGTTTTGCCGAGGTAATCATACACACGATGACAGATCTTTTTTATCAGAAGGTAAATCTTTAGATGACTCAGGATACAAATAAATCACATGACACTTCTCAACCATGGGGGGGTCTTCTTCAGGCTGTGCAAACAGTAAAAAAGCTGCAATTCCAATGAAAGAAGGGGGAAGGTGAAATGTGAGTGTGGTACGGATCGTGACAGATTTAAGGTCATATGGACCCGAAGGTAATATACTACAAGAAGGTAAAGCACAGATGAAGTATGAATACACAATAAAGATTTACCACAAAATGTATCAGTCTGTCATAGAAAGCAAGAAAGAACACATCATAAATAAAGAAATGTACACAAAAAATGGGGAAAAACATGACGGAATCCATTATAGACAACAATACAAGGTCCAATTCCTCGTGCAAACCATGCAATGCAAAATATCTGAGGAGATGGATCAACTGCACCTCAAATAAAAGAAGAATTCAAAGAATTAATTTGAAGAATTTACAGAATTCAGTTGCTGCTTTGAGAAGTTAGTGGCAAGGGGATATTCATCAGTATAGTTGCGTATGGCACTGTTTATATTCTGAAATTTCCGTATAATGGGCACATAGTCATGCCAATGTATATAAGCTGGCAGGGACTTTGGATTGCATAGACAATGTTGATGTTGATCTGATGCACAGGTATATGATGGCTTTAATAAGTTTTTTGTAGGCCTTTAACCTCGAGGAATCATGCAGGCACCTTGCTGAAAACGTTGTTATGATTCCATCTAGATCACTCTGGGCCTACTTTAAGTGTTTTGTTTAATATTTTAAGCATCTTCATAATGTGAATTTAATTGTGATACAATGATGTAATTACTGTAAACAGACCATGGTCAACATGATTGGCAGCTTCTGTCTCATGCTAATAGTTTTAGCACTGGTGTTTCTCAAAATGATTATGACCTACCCTTTTGTACTAAAGACCTTTTTGACGCCATTTGCAGCCATTTTTCATGAAATAGCAGGTAATCACAGGTGTTACTAATGATGTTAATTAAGGTATAGTTCCATTTAAGTTAAGCAGAGTCTTGCCAGTGAGCCAGCATGAACAACATCAGGATCCCAGCTGTGTTTGACCTCAATGGAATGAAACCTTAATTAATGTTATTCATGTGTTGTGAATAACATTAATTAATGTGTTTACCCTGCTATTTCGAATCAAAATGGCTGCTGTGGAAAAGGTCCTCTATCTTCATTCAATGATTATTCCAATTTCCCTGCTGCAGAAGTTAGTCAGCAGTTACAGAAGTTTTGTGGCTAATCTCACAAACTCAAATTTCTATGGTCCGGCTGTACCAACGTAGTCTACACATTGTCAGTGTCCTGCTCTAAGTTGTCAGTCAGTCATTAGTTGTAAGATATTCTGCTGTCATGCAAATTTCAAGTTTATTTGTGGATTCTTTACAATAAGTGAGGTCATTTTCATCTTGTTTGGTGATAATTTGGTCAGGCCAGATTAGGGCTGAGCTGCCCTGAAGCTCTGTGAGCTTTAAATGTCTATAAAGTTTCATTGCTTGCTTCTTACATTGTAGTATACAGTATTTTGGTAATGGCCTTTGCAGACCTGCATGCGTTGCTGGCTGTGTTTCTGTGAAATGGTTAGTTGGTTAGTTAGCCGACCCTGCACTTCAGTCACACCACTGGTTTAATGACACCGTTTAGAATTTTCAGGTCTTACTTGAAATCATAAGTGCTATTTACTTTTCACAAAGTAAAACCCATTCTTCCTATTCTCTTTGTAACTTGTGTATTTTTTTTTTTTTGCAAGGTAATGATTTTGATCTTACTTTGAGTGCCCATGTCTTGCTACATTTGTAATGGTTATCCAAGCTCCGTTGAAGACCCTCTTAAAGGGAGGAAAAGAGCACAACGTCATCAGTTTCAGTAGGCACTTGACCTCTGTTGTCAAGTATATCCTGTTGAAATTGAGTAAATTTTGCTTATTTTAAATTACTAGGCAAGGCGTTCAAGCCTGTAGGGCTGAAACCCTATTGTTTGTTTTAGGATTATTCTTTATTTTTATTTTCTACCCTGAAATGATCTTTACCTCAAAGACTGCAAATCCTAGAGCTATCAAGTTTAGCATTTTGGTTTCACATTTCTGCTATTACTCAGGACACAAAAATTACACTGATCAGCCAGAGGATTGGCGATTACAAACAACTTTACTTTACTAGGTACAGGGCTGACTTTTTGGATCTGAGTACAGCTGTAGTGTTAGCAGGCTCATGTGAAGACCTCTAACACTTATCAGTTAATTGGCAGAAACAATTGTCAGTGAATTGCTGTGGTATTAGCAGGATAAACAGCTGGTCTTCGGTTGCAGGTGATGCCGCCACCAATAGGAAAAAAAACGGGTGTACAACACCTGCCACAAAAAAGCAGGAACCCTACTTTTCTCAATAGAGGTCTGGCTCCACAGAGATTTAGATTCAGCATAGTGTATGTATGTTACGTTGTGTATGATGTATGGATATGGTGTAGGAAATAGCAATACAGTATGCCATATATAACAGTATGTAAAAGCCTTTGAGACATGCTTGCAATAAAGGACTACATACACTACCAGTCAAAAGTTTGGACACACCTTTGCTTTTAATGTTTTTTCTTTATTTTCATGACTATTTACATTGTAGATTCTCACTGAAGGCATCAAAACTAGGAATGAACACATGGATTTATGTAGTAAACAAAAAAGTGTGACATAACTCAAAACATATATTATATTTTAGATTCTTCAAAACAGCCACCCTTTGCTTTGATTACTGCTTTGCACACTCTTGGCATTCTCTCGATGAGCTTCATGAGGTAGTCACCTGAAATGGTTTTCCAACAGTCTTGAAGGAGTTCCCAGAGATGCTGAGCACTTGCTGGCCCTTTTGCCTTCACTCTGCGGTCCATGTCATCCCAAACCATCTCGATTGGGTTTAGGTCAGGTGACTGTGGAGGCCAGGTCATCTGGCACAGCACTCCATCACTCTCCTTCTTGGTCAAATAGCCCTTACACAGTCTGGAGGTGTGTTTGGGGTCATTGTCCTGTTGAAAATGCTGGTTCAGTGTGCCTTTAATTTTGAATAAATCCCCAACAGTGTCACCAGCAAAACACCCCCACACCATCACACCTCCTCCTCCATGCTTCACGGTGGGAACCATGCATGTAGAGACCATCTGTTCACCTTTTCTGCGTCGCACAAAGACACAACGGGTAGAACCAAAGATCTCAAATTTGGACTCATCAGACCAAAGCACAGATTTCCACTGGTCTAATGTCCATTACTTGTGTTTCTTGGCCCAAACAAATCTCTTCTGCTTGTTGCTTTTCCTTAGTAGTGGTTTCTTACCAGCTATTTGACCTTAAAGGCCTGATTGGCACAGTCTCCTCTGCACAGTTGATGTAGAGATGTGTCTGCCACTAGAACTCTGTGTGGCATTTATCTGGGCTCTAATCTGAGGTGCTGTTAACTTGCAATTTCTGAAACTGGTGACTTGGATGAACTTATCCTCAGCAGCAGAGGTTACTCTTGGTCTTCCTTTCCTGGGTCGGTCCTCATGTGAGCCAGTTTCGTTGTAGAGCTTGATGGTTTTCTCGACTGCACTTGGGGACACATTCAAAGTTTTTGCAATTTTCCGGACTGATTGACCTTCAGTTCTTAAAATAATGATGGACTGTCGTTTCTCTTTACTTAGCTGATTGGTTCTTGTCATAATTTGAATTCTAACAGTTGTCAGATAGAGCTGTCAGCTGTGTACCAACCTGACTTATGCACAACACAACTGATGGTCCCAACCCCATTAAGAAGGCAAGAAATTCCACAAATGAACCCTGACAAGACACACCTGTGAAGTGAAAACCATTTCAGGTGACTACATCATGAAGCTCACTGAGAGAAGGCCAAGGGTTTGCAGCACTGTCAACAAAGCAAAGGATGGCTTCTTCTAAAATATAAAACATATTTATTAATTATTATTTAACCATTTTTTCTTTGCTACATAATTCCATATATATTGCTTCATATATTTGATGTCTTCAGTATGTATCTACAATGTAGAAAGTGGTAAAAATAAAGAAAAAACATTGAATCAGAAGGTGTGTCCAAAGTTTTGACTGGTAGTGTATATAAATAAACAATATGTGTCTCAGAATGGCAGTGGTTTGAAATACACAGGATGTTTTTTTTGTGTGTATCAAGTACAGTCGTGTCCTGTGTTGGCCAATGTGTTTGCTTTAGGGACAGGTTAACAAGGGTGCAGCTATTCCATATCTCATTGCAAATCCAGTAGATCAATTTGTTTTCTTTTCAATCTTGACAGTTTTATGCCAATTAAATTTTCTGCTAAACCCTTTCGTAGGTATCTCTTATGTAAAGCTGATCCAGTATGTGAAATTTTACACACAGCGTATGTGGATATTAGGATTGAATTATATGGTAAAAAAAAATCATATTAGAATTAATTTTATGGATATTGTGATTGCAATATGATTCACAATTTTAATAGGAATGAAAGAAAGGATCATTTTTGCATCATGTCTTGCATCTAGAAAATATATTTTGTAGACCACGGCATCTCTGTAGCACCACAATACTTTATTTGCAACAATGTTTTGTCCCACATTTTACCTTCATCAAATAATTGCAGCGCCTGCGATTTAGATATTGCATTTGGCCATGTTGCAGTTTTGAAAATATTTTGATTAATTGTTCAGCTGTAGTGCATATCCCAGTTTCCCCTGGGGATCAATAAAGTATGTCTGATTGTGATTCTCATTGTGATCCTATATTAAGGCAATTCTACTGCATTTTGATACTTCCTACCATTTTGCTGTGAAATAAAGTTGACATCAGAGGCATGCAAACAGGAAGTGAAGCATAGCTACTAAATGCTTGCTGCAAAAGCAGTCATATTTCCCCCAAGTGTGACATGCCACATTTGGTCAGGTTCAGTAGTGCTACCATCAGGCAGACCTTGCAATAACACCTTTATTTCCCCCCACAAAGTAGCAAAATTGTACACACAGCATATTACAACTATGTACATCATCTTTGTATCACAACATTTTTCTGTCACCTCTAGCCCTTGGCTCTCTTTCACTCTCTGCCTCTTTTTGTTTCTCTCTCTACCACTATCTTTACATTTCTCTCCAGCATTTTCTGCATTGCTCTCTCTATACGTTCCCATTTTCCCTCTACCTCACATTATCTCTTTACCACTACCTCTGTTTCTTTCTTTGCCAGTCTTTACCATTTACCTTTATCTCTCTCTTTGTCTCTACCTTTATCTCTCTACCATTCCTTTTTCTCTATTTCTCACACTCTTCCACTATCTCTGCATCGCTCTTTACCTCTCTCTCTCTCTCCTCTCCTTTTGCTTCTCCCCCTTTAGTATCTCTTGCTATTTCTCTCACCTTGGTCCCCCTCTCTCTATATCTCTCTCTTTCCTCTCTCTTTCTTGCTCAACTCCAGTTTCTCTCCACCTCTGTGCCTTTATCTCTCTTTCACTTTACCTCTTTTCTCCCTTGGTACATCTCCCACTCTCTCTCTTGGTATGTCTTTCTTCAACTCTTCATCCCCTTATTTCTTATCTCTTACTTCTATCTCCCTCTCCCTCTAGTACTTTATCTTTCTCTCTTTTCTTGCTCTCTGGCACACATGCTTACTTTACTTTGCGCTTGGGACTCACTGCATCTGAAAGTGTTATTCTGGGTCTTTTGTTCTAAAACATGGAAACAAACCCACAGTATATAACAGTTCAATACCATTTCCCACAGTATAAAGCAAAACCCAGCTGAATTGCCCTTGAATCTTTTTCTCTGCTCTAGCTATTAATAGCTTCCCCTTTGACCTTTTTCTTTGATGGTTTGCTAAAGCAGTCCAAAGAGTAGCAGCCAGCTTCCATTGACACTGAGAAAACTCACTCTAGGGGTTAGTCCCTATATGAGGTGACAGATCTGTGAAAGAAAGTGACAGAGGCCCAAGGTATGTGTGAATTCCTCAGTGATTCATACTTTACACGAACCTGTAAAAGGCCCATTCAGTGTTGCCTTACCCTGTAAAAATACATTTCTCTACTGGGAGAAATTGACTGATCTCCCAGTGTGTTTTTACTGATGACTTCTCCCATACTACTGTGAGACACATTATGTGAGTTGTTCTGGCAATGTGCTGTTCCTTTATTACAGAGGTTCTGTCTGTCTGTCTGTCTATTTATACATACACACAACACATATGGTTGGTAATATGGTTTTATTGCATAATTTATGAAGGCACTCACAGCTGGCATGTATAGCACTAATGCTAGGCTAGTTTTCACTTGTTATTATACATTCTTAGTAGCTGCATCTTTAAATGCGGCCATAAAAGTTAACTGTCCCCTACTGGCTCACACATCTAAAATTAGCCCATCATTGACAGTACTCTAAATCCAACCAAGCTAATTAAGGCCATTACATTTTGTCGGGGGGGG
>OMLB01015520.1:39457-51276 GCA_900302555.1 Myripristis jacobus | reverse complement strand
CCCTTTTTTTTTTTTTACACTTTTTTTCTGTAATTGTTACTTTTTCATGTTTTGATATCCCTTATGACTGCATGCTTTAGGTAATCATCAAATGAAGACAAAAAAAGACAAACACATGTTTCCATGGGCAATGCCACCGTGACATCTCACCTCATCACACTTGATAACTTGCAGCACGCAACTTCAATTTTTAAAATTAAATGCACATGTCTAATTGTTGTTTTATATTCTTAGGTCTGGGGCAGTAATATTGGATCATCATTACAATGGTACCACATGATGAGCAGCCAATCAGTGCAGAGCCTCATTCGTCCCGTGCCTCAAAGCAAGATGCCATTATTTGAGGGGACCATAGCATCTACAGGATTGTCAAAACCAGGAAATATGTCTGGTTTCCTCAGTAAGCAGTCTCTGCAGTACAGCGGGACCTACTTTACCTATGAGCACAGAGAAAAGGATGCAGCAGGATTTACTCCTTGGACCAGTTCAAAGACCTCTTTGCTGAATAGCAGAAGTCCTGTGAGTCACCTCTCAGGCATGGAAGGACAAAACCACATAATTTACAGACCAGACAACAAGACATTCTCTCCAGAGGAAGGCCATTCTCCTTCTTCTGTGCTTCAAACCCCAGGCAAACAAGGCTTTACATATTACACCAGGAGTCCTGGAATTAGCAGTCCCACAGCTGCTGCACCAGTGGCTGTTCGAAAACAAACCAGTGGAGCTTTGAATTCATCTCCTCCATCAGACAACGCGGTTTATTTAGCGGTTCCTAAACCAATTTATGCACATAACCCCTGCTGTAATGAATTGGGTTGTATGTTAGGACAGCGATACAGTGTGGAGCATGGGTCTCACAGAATGCCAAATACTGTCTATGAGAATGAGTGGATGCATACTGGTGCTCACTACACTCAGAGATCACCTATTCAGAGAAGGACACAAGAGACACTGATGCAACAAAGAGGTCTGCAGTTTCAACCCAATGCAGAACTACCACTCAAGAACATAACTGTAGAGAAATATCACAGCTTGAGCCCAAGTAGAGCAAGGACTTTGCCTGCCTACATTGAGCCAAACTATAGCAGTTACCCCTGTGCCTCAACTCACACAGTGTTTGGCCCTTTAAGTGAGCCGAGCCAGCGTTTGCTGACTTCCCCCAAAGGCTGTCATAGCCTGTACCCTCCCCATCCTCCTCCATATGAGCATATGACTTCAGAGGTTTATCAGGACCATTCTCCCATGTCCAAATATGGCCAGCTAACACAGCACCCTATGTTTTACTACCCCCAGGCAAATGTGGAGGTAGAAAGCAGAGCAGTGTGTAAAGATACAGGGGGAAAGCATAAAGAAGATGTTGTTCCTGTTCTTCCTAAACACACAATCTCTAACCCACGGGAACGTTACCTTGTCTCCCAGTCTGTTCATGGTGAAATCCCTATGCCCAGCACTGAAACCATGCCAAGTCATGCCTTTATGCGGGGTTTTGACTACGCATGTTATGCTGTTCCTAGAATTCATTTGAATGCAAGCCAAATGAGACCCTCCCTAAAAAGGCAACATGCACCACTTAGCTTGCACTCTAACCACATAACTACTTCCCCATCCAGCCTACATATCGATGGAACCTTAGCCTCCTCAGCCAAATTACATAAACACCAACCCAAAGCCACCCTGCATGTTGACCAATCATGTGCCTCCCCAGCACGCCTACATGTGGACCAACCCAACTCCAGCAGACATATGGAGCAGCCCATCATCTCATCAGTCAGCACACAAATGACAAGAGTTTTTTCCCCACTCACCAGCCTCCACGCAAAGCAACCTAGTCTGTCTCCAGCCAGATTCAAAATGGACCGACCCCTGGACTACTCTCGTTATAAAGCTCAAAACACATGCCCAAAACAGCCCCAAGGTCTTGCTCATTCCCCAGGGGATAGGCTCTCCCAGTCAGCGGCTCACAATGGTGATCATAACCACAAAGCTGGCAACAGTGCAAATCCTCTGCAAGTGATTTTCACTCCTGCTGCTGCAGCTAGCAAAGAGCACCATGCCCCCGCATCCAGTTTAGGTACAATTGTTGATAAAGGGAAACTGAAGAGAAGTATTTCACACACACCTGTCGGTGACACATCTCCATCCCTTCAAATTAAAGAAGAGACCAGAGACTCATGTGAAATGGATCAGTGTCAGAAACGACAAAAGGTGAAAGTTGACAATGTAAAGGTAGAAGATAAACCTGACTCACCTATGCCAGTCATTGACAATGTCTTCAGCTTGGCTCCTTACAAAGAATACCTTGAGGCCTCTGGAGTGTTATTTCCAAGAAAAGCACCCAAGAAAAGTGACCAGTCCCCTGAGCCCTGTGCAATTAAAGAGACCGAAAGAGGACAGGGGCCTGTTGTCTGTCTAGTATCCAAAGACATCTGTCCAAATACTCCAGCAGAACAGCCTGTTATAGAAATCCTTGAACAGAAAGATATAAAGGTAGAAAAGGTAGAGCCAGACACTTTGGTAGAAACTCCTGTTCGTCACTGTAAAATGAGTGAGGATGACTGCAGGGAGATAACTATCAAGAAAGAGGTCGAAGACACTGGTTCATATGATAAAGAACCCATGTTGGTGATTAAGAAATGTGAACCCAATGAATTTGTAAGTGAACCTTTATTAGTGGTTAAAGATGAGACGACAGATGATTCCAGACAATGTGAACCTACAGTAGAAATGAGTGCAGGGTCTTCTCAGGGTGATACCCATGAACCACATGAACAGATGGTCATCATTCATCCTGAATTAAATTCACCACATCAACCACTTGGGAGCAAACTGAATTTCCAAAACATCCCTGCCCATTGCTTAAAACTGTCCACCTACAAGATTGTCATTCCAGATACACTGTGTTCTACCCCTGTTCTAACCCCAGAGAAGCTGTCTCCTGTTCAGCCAGTGGCCGAAGTCAAACCCAAATCTGAGGTCCAAAAATCAGCCCGGCAGCGCTTCTTGGAGCTACACAATTCTCTGTGCAAGCTGGTGTCCAACTCAGTCTTAGTCTCTACAGAGCAAGACCTGAGAGCCTGGCTGTCTCAGTTGCAGCTGAATGAGCCTGCATCACCTTCAGCCAAAATTCAGAAAATATCCAGTTTGTTGGGGGTAAAAGACAGGCAGATGTGGCTTACTGAGGAGACAAAGTCAGCTCTCCAGAAGGTTCTTGAGAGGCTGAGAGAGTATGTTTCTCAGGAACACTGTCCGTTTCCACATGTTATGCGAACGGGGGCGGTGTTCATCCCCATGCTGGTGGTGAAGGAGCTGCTGTTTCCCCAGGTCCAGGGAGGCTTCATTGACCAGGTCCTGCAGGAGCACAGAGTAGAACTTCGGCCCACTACGCTCTCGGAGGAGAAGATCCTCACCCAGCTCCACAAACGGGCCTGCTCCTCCAAGCTCAGGAGACTCCTGTCCCTCAAACACCTGCCTGACATCTATGCTGATGTGGTCAGCCTTTTCTATCATGCTTGTGTCTGCAAACGTCTGGGTAAGTGTACCTTCACTTCAGAATTACCCTACAGTTTTCCTTGTACAGAAGAAAATGAGTAATCCATTTTTTAAATCCTTGTCCACAGGATATTTCTGGCTTTTTTGAAATGAATGTTGCTCTGGGCTAGCTGGATGGAATGTCTTTGTTTCCTTTTGTTATTGTGAAACCAAACTTGACAAATTAGGTGTTGCAGGAAACAACAGTTGTGTTAACCATCACATATTGGGCAATGCCTTAGACACAGTTGCTTATTCAAGCAATACTAAAGCCAACAAATGTTCCTCCAAGGAAAAGGGAAATGAATAGACAATGGACATTCATTTGAGGGAGACTGGCAATACACTGACGCATGTGGAAGTGTGGGCATGCATGTACACACACAACACTGAAGAGCTTCAGGCATTATACACGTCACTGTCCAAAAAAGATTGCAGTTTATTATATTTGTTACTCTTTGGACTGCTATAAGAAGAGATGACATATTATTTTTGTGACAAAAAACATTTGTGGTCCACAGAATAATTACTAGATAAAAAGCCATGAAAGAAATTACGTAACAAATATTCTGATAAGTTCAAAAGGGATTATATTGGGGGAAACGGCATTTAGTAGTGTCACTTCTCCTTACTGTGTTATTTATAGTAAACATATGAATCACTAAAATGTTGTTTGTTAAGAAAGGAGCCACGTTATACTATTTCAGATTTAAAAAAAAAAAAAAGACAAACAGCATCTCAGTCCCTTTTGACAAGGAAATTTCTCATTGCATAGAGACAAACAAACTCGTGATGGATGGAATTTGAAAAATGACACTTCCCAGATCTCAAGCTGACATCAGTATGACTCATTGTGTTTCACCATGTGACCATAGCCCCCACAGCAACAACATGTCCCGGCATTTCATTCAGATTTCTGTAAATCCTTTTGGTACACCATGTAATGTACCCATTCTTTTGTATCTTACAATGTGGACAGCGTTAGTATTGGGTAAAATGTAACTTTTAACTACATGATGGTGTTTCCCTGAAACAGGCTACCACATTTGTTTGCATTCTTGGCCCATTTATTTAGAACAAAGCATGATACCCTTATGACTTTCTTTGTAACCTTACACCACATTTGATTTTGGTGATTTTACAATAAACATTTTTAAAGAGTGTGAGGGGTGAGAGGGTTCTTATTTTGGTGGTTTGTAAGATTTTGGTCCTCCGGGTATTAGGGTCGTAGGGTTGTAAAAACTCAGCCATAATATCTCTAAGTTCCTCTGTCAAATCCATCCATCTCTACCCTCTGCTCTGCTGAAGGCCAGCCAGAAATGAGAACGTTTTATGTTAAAAAAGACCCGTTTGCCCCAAAAACACTTGGGACTGCCCAACATTTACTTTGTCAAATCATGACTCCACAGATTACATGCTTTTACATGGACCATTGTTGGTTAAAAAATATCTGCGTGACCCACATCCTTAGGGTCAAGATGTTTTATGGGTCGAATGTTTTTTTTAGGGTCAACTGTCACTGTAAGGAAATAAATATCCTATTTCAAATCCATTTATTTTTTACAGAATCAACCTCACCTGATGTCCAAAAGAAAGTCCAGGTATATTTGTCTTCTGTTATGTTGTCCCCTCAGCTTCACTGTTCTTTGCTTTTATGATCAACAATCAAGTAACATTTTATCTAACATTCAGTAACATGACAACATACTTGATGACATACTTGTTATGGTTTGTGTGGGGAGTTGGGTTCTGGAGGCGGGGGCCATATCAGTGGAAAAATTAAACCTTTCCATCATGATTTGGCTACATAGCTTACCCTGCTCTAAAGAGTGTGAGGCAAGCTGTAGGATCATGTTACCAAATGCTGGAGGAAGGAAATGACAGCCTACACATGTGCACAAAGGGGCAAGCAGTGCATGCTGGCTTATTCTGTGGCCTTTGGGTTGGCGAGCAAGCCATGTTTTCAGATGATGATGATGACGCCTCTTTGTTTATGTTTTGTTTTTTTAATTTGTGGCCTTTGTCAACGGCTTTTATTTCCATCAAAAATTTGCTGATTGAATTGGGCTGATCTAATTGTCTGATTAAAATTTGCTGGTAAAATTGGGGTAATCCAATTGTTGTATCCATTCACTGCTAAATGTTGTTAGGGTTCACATGTTTTTGAACGCTTTACTCGGTATCTGAACTGTGTTATTCTTGCTTCATTGGTGTTTTAACCCTGGCTATCCCCTGTAGCAGCTGGCTTGTTCTCACTCCCAGAGCAATCGTTTCTATCGCTGTTATAAGGGTGTTTCATGGTGAGAGGCTCATGCTGTCCAATCACTGTGTCTATAGATATTACTAGGACACTGTCCTTACACATGTGTGCTGAGTAAAGCTTACAGAAGTATTTGTCAACTTTCTCTGGAAGAGTTGTTGGCCATAGACTTCATGATTGGTAGCTTGCTTTGTTTAGGAAGGCATTTGTGGAAATGAGACTACCTCTGTCTTTTCCTCATCTTTCTTTGAAATCTTGACTCTCTCATGATTGATTCTCTTTCTCTCTCTCTCTCATAAGTCCTCACCACCCCCACCTTTCTGACTTGTGCCCCTCACTTGAACAGACTTTGTATCTGCAAGCTATTTAACTCAAGATCACGCTCCTCTTTTGTCAGTAACCTCAGTTTCATGTATTTGATATTTTTGTAATTATGTTGACCGTTCCTAATGGCTACATTCCCTCTGTTGCAGAGCTAGAGATAGATGAGTCTCCTAAGAGAGAGTCAGATGAAGCATATGAAGAGACTGATGGCGCCACGATCCCTGTATTTTCAGACATCACTGCTTTACCAGCTTCTGGTTCGGACCCACAGAGACATCTGAAGGACAAGCAGACAAAAACACAGTTCAATAAGAACAGAAAAGAAGGCAGGGTAAAGAGCAGTTCAAGGCATATGTTTTTGGAGGACACTTTATCAGAGGAAGAAGAAGTGGAATATACAGAGAAGTCTGAAAATAGAGACACTGTGAATATCCTCAGTAATAAAGACTGTAATGACCACCAGTCTAAAGGGACTGAGAATGGAAGAAGTGACCATACAGCTGTGGAGGACTGTTCACTCATCCCTCAAAAGGAAAACGCTGATAATTCCTGGACACGCCCTTTGACCCCAGAGGAGCTCTTCTCTTCTCCCAGTGACACAGAAACAGAGGGAGCCTCCATCCCACTTAATGCCAGCCAGTCCTCAGGCTTAGCCAAATCTCAGGTCAGATCCAAGAAATGTTCAGGCATGATTCTCAAGTTGAGGCGGGTACTATTTAGTGAAGGCCTGAACAGGAGAAAGGCCTGCTACCAAGCAGTCTCTCACTCAGGGACAACTTCTGATCCCTCCCTCTCACAGGCTGAGGATGGGGAGGGAGAAGTGGCCACAAAGAGGGGCAGTGACAGAGGTCTCCACAGGAGGAAGACATCTAAGGTTACCCGCAGGTGGCAGAGAACCGGAGGCTTCCCTCATGCCCTGCGACCCATTTCCTCTGCCAGAGCTTCGGAGAGACGGTGCAGATCGTTCATAAAGATCAAATATTGCCCCTACTTGTCTGCTTGTCACAGTGCTGAGCACAGGAGGCGCTGGGTTCTGCGTTCAGCGGTCCAGAGGGCCCGGCGGACCATGAAGTTCTACTACCCAGACCTGGTGGGAAAAAGGATTCGCCATCTGTATGAGGAGGATGACAAGTCAGAGGTGTGGTACAGAGGAGAGGTGGTGCGTATCCATGAGGCTCATCCCAACCCTCTGAAGACTGTGTTTGAGGTCAGATATGACAGTGAGCCAGAGTGGAAGTACTACCTGGAGCTGCTGATAGACTATAAAAAAGGCTGGCTCAAAATCGAGGATTAAGTGGCTGCAAACACTGCTTTGTTTTCTTCTGATTGATTGAAATGACCGTCTTGTATTGCTTCCTTCCACTGTTTCCTACTGTCACCATTCAGGCTGATTATCAATCCAGGTGCTACCATTTTCTCAGTTTCCACAGGAATGGAGTTTGACAGGAGATGTATACATATGTATGTGTGTGTGTGTGTGTATTATCAACATTTTTGACACATGGTTTCAGGCACTGATACGGTTTCTGAGAAAATTCTTTTGCGGATACTCTGCAAATGAAGGCATGGTTATGAGGTGGATAAACTTGCAACAAGACAATTGCTGTACTTAATTTTAAAGTTTGAATAAGGGTACATTCATTTTCCCACGCTATTGTATCATAAATAACTATCTAGTCTGTCCTGATGCTGGAGTCATCATTGTCACTGTTTTTGGTCACACAAGAAATACCACAGCAGAGTCAAGTCAGTGACTGGTGGATAGTTGTTAAAAAAAAAAAAAAAAAAAGTCTTTTTGCCACTAAGCAATCCAACAAATGTGTGAAACGTCAAGTTTGTTCTGCATTTTCTCAGATATCTTGCAATCCACCCTGTTGCTGTTAACAGTGACACAGCACCAGTTACATATATGAAGGATATACTATAACAGTGCCAGTCTTATCACGGCAGCAAAGAATGACTTTCACCTCATTACTGTGGCTGGTATTTTCATTTAACTGTATATTTCTGAACTAAGCTGCTGAAAAAGTCTCTTGCTGAGACAGGTGTCTCCATCACTGTGAATCCTAAAGCTTTCACCTCGAATTTCATGTTAATTTAAATACTTTTTCATATTGGACTTTTGAAACAATACTGTCTTGATTTGATTATTTTCATAAATTTCTTGTCCCTCTTAAGCGTTTCTTATGCTTTTTAAATATTTTGAAAGGTTTTTTAAATACTTTTACAGATTGAACTGTTGAAAGAAGATTGTCCCCTTGCAATATGCTGACAATTTCTTGTACTTCTTAAACTTTGGTAATGCTTTGAGAATTTCCATAATCTGTCAATAGGCTCCACCTAATGGAGAACATACTTTTTATGTGATTTCTGAACTACTGTTTCTCAGGGTGAGCATTTTGTGGTGTGTTTTTTTTAACCATATATACCCGAGTTAGAAGGGAATTTGTTGAAAAAAATATAACAAATAAAATACATAACTGTTCCTAATCCTGGAGTTTCCGTTTCTGGCCATTCAACTCAAATGACAACAGAACATTGAGCGAAGGTATCCAAAGCAGAG
Organism: Myripristis jacobus; assembly: GCA_900302555.1. Lineage (NCBI taxonomy): Eukaryota > Metazoa > Chordata > Actinopteri > Holocentriformes > Holocentridae > Myripristis > Myripristis jacobus. The sequence continues at coordinate 42,601 of OMLB01015520.1, read as the reverse complement.
TGCAGACTGAGTACTTATCATCTTAAAAGTGTTTTGAATTTATGAGATTGGTATATATTCACAAAGACCTCACATTACTAGCCCTACATTCTTAACTTAGTGTAGGGGACAAAAGTAATATAAATATGCAACATAATGAAAGGAATGGGGCAGACTGTGCTGTGAAAAATTCGGCCTTAACGTCACCCGGCTGTCAATCTTTAATCACATTAATGTTTAATTGTAAAAATTACCTTCTGTATATGAATCTTTTTACATCAACATAAGTGTAGGGTTCACACTATAATTACCACAAAGAAGACACACCGGTGCCAAATGAGTAATGTTTCTTGTAAACTGGAATTTTTGCCAATCACGGTTCCTTTGTACATCTAAATCCACTAATAAGAACCACATGGTCTCTGTCCCCATCGTGTGGCAAGATTTTTGTTAGAGGTGCAAATTCCCTCTGGTGTCTAGTGTGACAATGAATTTCAAGGGGAGGGTTTAGCATTTAGAGGTTTAATGCATTTTTTTTTTTTTAGCATTTCTGCTTTATTTGATTGATAGAGAGAGGCAGCAGAGGCAGGGTATGACATGCAGCAAAGGGGCCGGATTCGAAACCATTCAAACCGCTGGTGTTCTTATCCAGGACAGCCTGAAGCACCTTAACTGAGTGTGGTATTAAGTTTCGAAAAGAATGGCTGCTGCTGCAGCAAGGATGTACATTGTGTGCATTATGAAACAATCACCCATGCCAGAAGGATGTTTGCAACATTTTGCACTTTAATATTTTCTCCAAAACAGACAACTAATTTTTCCCACATTTTTACACTATGTAAATAGGAAATAAAACACCTTTGATAGCATAAAGAAAAGATATATGTAGAAAAGTATTAAAAGTTTTTGGATGTCTCAATTAAATGAAAGTAGCTGCTTCTGTTACTTTTAATGTTATCTTGAAATGTTCATGAACTACTGGCAGACACAATGAAAACAGAGTGAGCCCTGGAGAGCATATTAGCCTAATAATGACCACAGCAATAACTGGTGTGTTCGGTATCTGCAAGACAGCTTAAGAGAAAATTGTCCATCTTTGTCATTGTCCATTCAACTTGTGTTATCACTGGTCTGTGACTTGAGAGACACAAAATGAATTCAAAAGTGACATCATACAGACAACCACTTGGTATCCTTATATTAACAATCTGCAAGTAAGATTGGTGCAAAAAGCTAACATTTTATGCCTAAAAATAAAATTATTCATAAGTTACCAAATTCATTCATTTCACCGTATTCTGGAAGACAACCACAGCTCTCTGGTTTGTAGAATAAACTACATTGCAAAATACATAGCGCAGAAATGCATCATGGACATTTGGGTTATTCATATGACTGAGACCAAGCCTATTCTAATGACTCACACAGTACTCCCAATAATGAGATTTCTCATGACATTTATTCAAATAAACAATACAGTTTATAATTTTGCTAGGATAAAATAATAGTTTGTTGAACACATAAGAAGCATTTGGGAGAGATTTCCCCAAAGATCTGAAACTAGGGCAAAGGATGTGTTTTAATGATGGCTGACACTTTGGTGTCATCTTCTGACTTGCACCAGTAGCTGTATATTCATGTCCCCTCCAGTCAATCTTGTGAAGACTGCTATAGTGCAGAGACATATGCGAGCATTTACAAGCAGAGAGCTTGACAACCAGAGCAACCACCACACAGAACAATGCAATACCTGGAGGGGCACTGACATTTCAATGTCAAACTTCAACCTATTTGTGAAAACACAGTCTCAAATGTAAAAGCATAACAGCATTAATTAAACAGTCCTACAACCCTCAGAAATTCACCCTATTTTCCTCATCTGTCTAAGGCTCACGCAAGTCCATCTATGTAACTTGGTTTAAAGCAATGTTCTGACTCACTGCATGGTAGGAGATCTCTTCCAAGAAGTATGGCCGTCATCAGCCCCATGCCATACAAGTATTCCCTGCTCAAGTGATGCAAATGCCTGACCCTGTTTGACAGTGATCCAGCCCAATTACCAGCACTCAAAAGCAGTGCTGTCAGTACATTCCATTACCCTCATCCAATCCCAAAGGTGCAAGCTGAGCTTTAAAGAGGGCTACCTCAAGCCACGTCGGGAAAGAGAAAAAACAAAAAACAAATGAGTGAATGTCACTCAGTTTGGCTCTTGTAAATAATTAGTAATGTTCTTAAATGTTAAACATCTCTAAAAACAACTAAGAGAGGATACAGGAAAAAGGTTAGCATAGAGGGAGACAGAACCGGTGCATTCCACCTCACCTATTAATTTTAGTTTTTCTTTTTCCTCTTGGTTTTCTAAACCTGCTGTGCACTTTTATGGAGTCCTATATCTCATCACTTGGCAAGTAAGATGAACTCTTTCTATCAGTCCCCATCTACAGTCTCTGATAAGGTGTAACTTATGCACCACTCTGTAGAGATGGAGGGTGAGAGAGTAGGGGGTACCTTAATGCCAAAGGCCTCCAACTCCCACACGCTATCGCAGGGGTAGAGAGACTCAACCTACATAGCAAATGTACACCTTTTTGAATATTGGTAAAGAATAAATATTTCTAAATTTAAAAATTAAGCAAACACGTGCCACTCTTGCTCTTTAACTTCCATGCATATGGATTATTTACAAATTGAAAAATACAGACTTGCTTTTTGTTCTTTTTGATGTTTTTTTTTCTTTTCCCCCCCGAAATGTCTTTGCCCCTTTGCAATCATCCTATCAACATTCAGCCACCCAGACAAGGATCTCACCACATATAGCAGACATGGCCAGGACAATTAAAGCTGTGTTGAAAACATTTTCACACTAATGAAAAACAAGTCAAAATCAAACAGAAAAGATTCACAAGAAAATAAAAAAAAAAGGAAAACAAGATAGTCCAAGGGTGGTGTTACAATACAAGCCAAGAGGATGTATTTGTTTTAGATGGATTTTCTGCTTTCTCAGACTCCACTCTGTTGCTAACAATACTGTAGTACACTTAATCTTTTTATTACTCTACCTTTTTATTTAAATATAATTTACTTTGAAGATTTTGTTAAACAAATCCAGAAAAAATGATGCAAAAGTGGTTGGTTTGCCAAAGGAGAGGCGGCAGAAGGCCCGTG
>OMLB01015520.1:0-39437 GCA_900302555.1 Myripristis jacobus | reverse complement strand
CAGAAGGCCCGTGCTGCCCTGTTTAATTGCATCAGCGCTCTAGTTTGTCAAGATACTCAAGAGTCCGTTGCATGGGGACGTGTCCTCAATCCTCAATGTACTCCCACAGGTCCTTCTCATAGCCTTCATGCACATGCTGTAGCAGCACTCTTCGTCTGCTCTCACAGTATCTACAGACACAAGAAGCTTGTTAGAAATCAAGAACACCATGAACCATGGCAGACAGCTGAAGGTGCTTTCTTCACCCACCTGTACTTATCTTGTACTTTCTGCTTGATGTCCTGCAGGGAATCCTGGGAAATGTCCCGCTCTAGGTAGCCAGACAGCACCTCAGTGGCATTTTCCAGGTCTGCCTGGTTGTTCTGAGAGCACAAAATAAGACAGACTATATTCAAAACAATATCAAATATATATGAAAAATAAGATATTAAAAATAATGCAGACTATGCACTTATTTTACATCATAATCTAAAGTGAAAGAGAAAAAGGAGATTGGTCATTGTGATCAGGCCCCACATTTTGCACTGTCTACCTGTTAACATCTCAAAAAGTTAAAAATAGGCTTGTTTGGCAGAAATTTGGTTCATAGCTCTTGGCCCAAGGATCAGTTCATTAGATACAGGTGGTGACCTGGACCTAGGATTTCTGCCACTATTTCTTATTCCCTTTGTTTTTATGGGTGTTACTTTATGCTGCTTTTGGGAAGTGCCACACAAAATTTCATATAAGCTACAATGATAATTAATTGTCTTATGTCTTATTGATAATTCTTTAGCTATAATTACTACGCTGTGTTCATCTATTGGCGAGAAAGTCTGATAACTGAGACTTTCAAGTTAGCTGTTTGACTTGCACCAGTTGTGGGAAACGTCATGGTAACTTCTTTGGACTTTGGCGCAATAGGACTGGCGTGCTAGAATGTAAACAACTTCAAACAAAGATTTGAGGGTGAGCAAAAATATAATTCTGCATAGACATGAACATACATCTACAACACTATCATGTTTGTACTCAATTATCAAGATACAATTCATGTATCAAATTGGAATTAATCATTCCATTTATTAATGATTGTCTAAGTCTACACTTAATGACACTACACTTAATGACTTGCATCATGCACCATCTGTTCTCAGTCTCATGATGTTTAAATCAATTAACAATGTTTACTTCTCTTTACCTCAAAAATAATGGACTGGTTGTTCTTCTTGAGGTAGAAGGCAAAGACATAGGTGAACATGAGCGTGGAGCGGCACTGGCACAGCACATCCACAGCCTTCTTCAGGAACTGCACCTCAATCCAGGACATGTTGTGCTGCTGCATCTCCTCCATCTTCTGCTTGACCTGAGCATAGAGCTTGTGCTCAAAGCGCAGGCTCTGCATGTGGTTCATGTAGCGGTTGCAGTAGAACAGGTACCTCTGCAAGGCTGCCCTAGAGCGCTGCAGACAACATAAAATTGACTTTAATTGCAATGGATATACAGACTGCAATACACAGCACATTTGTCAGTACATGGCCTACACTGACAGCAACAAAATGTTGTTGCAAATGAAACAGAAGTACTGACTATAACACTCAAGTGTGAGTATAACAAGCACTTTTACAACAATTTAGATTTATTTTTTGCCATTTGAAAGTGCAAGAGATTTTTTCCGATATTTTCCAAATTTATATTCACCATTTAGTTCTCCAAAAGTATAATTCTTAGATAAACTAGACGACAAATGTAGAAATTTATTCCTACAGTGTGGCAGGTGATACAAAGCAAAACAACCTACAGAAACTTGGTATGTCAAAACAATACCATTGTTCCGGTATTTTGACAGTTAATTATTACCTCTTGAGCATCTCTGGCTGCCTTGGCGTCATCTTCATTATAGCGATTGCAGTTGTACCTGAAAAGTCATAGCCACAACAAAACCACATACTTAGAATACTGCTGTCAAAGGCGATATCATTCTTAAAAAGAGTATAATTAAATAACATGCTTCACGGCGGTTTTAAAACAGTTTTCATGCTTCCTTGTGTAAAACATATTAGGAATAACATCTGTCAGTAGTGTATTTGAGATATGAAATAGCATGCCAATTTGTATTTAATGTCTCTGACAAGTTAATGGGGGGGGTTACTGCCAATACAGTAACCCATAATTAAAAATAGCAATGTCATGTCATTACCATTGTGCAACTACTCCTCTTAAGAGGGAGGGAAGTCCATACAAGGTAACATGTAAAAAGGAATGCAACTGCTACACTTTGGACACACTTTGTGTTTGTACCTAATGATGGGAGCCTATATATCTGGATGAAGCGGTGTGCAAAATTTGCATGAGGAAAGCTGCGGCAAGGACTAATGTGTGATCGAGTTCAATGTCTTCACTAGCCATCAGTCTAACTTCCTGGAATTGCACTAGCTAGTACTACCCTATGTGATCCCTGTGTCCAGGACGGAGACGACAGTTTACTCCTACAGTTCCAAAATTTGGATAACACCCAATGAACCGTAGCAAAGAGTTGGTCCACTGTTTCAATGCCAGTACAGAATGCACATTGAATCCAAGGTTTGACGAGCAGTCTCCTTTCCAGCACTCTGGTATAAAACTTTCCCAAGGAGGCTGAGCAGTGTGATTCTCTACTAACTGAAGCATACTCTCTGGTCCCCTTTTTAAAAAAATGGCAACCACCACACCCATCTGCCCCTCCATGACCACGGTCCTCGACGTCCACATGACAAAGAATAGGCGACAGCCCAACAACATCCAGAAGCTGAGATCACGTCAGATATGCTTTTTATGGTAAAACACAAGGTGCACATGTGATCCTCACTTGGAAATACTGGGACATTTGTAGGCCAGAGCATCACTGTAGCTCCATAATGCTTTATTTACCTCGACATTTTGTCACACATTTTACCTTTAGCAAAAACTGCACCTTCTTCTAATATTACAATTAATTCTTAAGGGCTACGACAAACCATTGAAAATAATGGCAAAACGGCACAGCCATGTTCAAAAGTGCTTACTATGTGATCATGACCTAAAAGTAAAGGTGTTCTGCTTAAATGACATTACTATCAAGAAAGATATACTTTTGTGTGCTCCTATATTGCACTACAAATGACACCATCATCATTTGCAAAGTATTCACAATCATCACATACCAGGCTGAGCCGTGGGGTTCCCATGGACCCAGGCAGACCCAGCAGAACTCAGCTTTGCAGTTCTGGTTCCTGCAAACCATGTGATTGCAGCCACCATCCTTTTCAATGGTTACATGGCATTTGGGACACTCCTGTAGGATGAAGCAGATTAAAAATGATCATTTTTATATTCTCAAAGCAGCTATGGAGTGCTTTAACAAAGCATGAAACAAAAACAAAAGTAACAGAAGCACAATCAAAAAGCAGAAACTGAATGCAGGTTGCGGCTATAAGGACTTATGCTGCACTCAGATGGGATAGGGTAGACGGCAGATAATAAGCTGGACGCCATTATTGTGGATGAGAGCAGGACGGTAAATATCAGACGAGTCCGGCAGATTATGCCAGCAGCAGCAATGGTCGATGGCACTGCCGTTCAAAGTTACAATATTTTAACTTTTTGCCATGTTCCGCGATGGAATTTACAACTGGGTGTTATGTGGGATGCTGCAAACAGAAAATACAGTTGATTTAGACAGCTGATAATTCAGGTGCAACAATACCCAATACCTGATTGGGCTGGCATTAATCAATCTTCTAAGGCGCTCATGCTTAAAATAAGTTATCAGTATGCAAATGGATCACCAAATTTAAGATCATCTGAAAGTGACAGCCCAATCCTGTGTATTATTAATATCTGTACCTTTATTTTTTTCTAAATCATCTCATCCTATGCTCAGCAAATCCACTCTGACTCTGATCCGCACTGACTCATGTTATGGAACCCATTACAGGATGTTTACATGGTAGGTAACAAAGCAGAACTGCCACTTATTCCTATTAATTTCAGTGGTTCTCACTGTGACATGAGTAGTTTTTATTTTTTAAGCGCAAACTGGGAACTGGGTCCAACAGACAGCTGCAGTACTGATGTAACCAGGCAAGAGGGGAAAAAACACTGAACCCTGGAACAAACTAATTATGTCCATACCTTAGTATTTGCTGCAATCCAGTTTGAAGTTTCACTGTCATCATCACATTTCTTAATCCACTTCCTCAGCCACTATAAAACAAAAGTAAAACAAGAATAAGAAATAATCCCTTTTGCCACTTTTCAATAGTGTATTGACATTCAAGTGTGCAAGTATTTCAATTTTACACAGGGGCTCATGCTCTGTTGCTGCTAGGGCTGTTTCTGCAATAACACGGCAGGTCTCATGAGAGTCCTCTAGCAAAATGAGTGGGAGGGTAGCAGTCTGCCGTTTTACTCTTTGTTCAAACAACAGTGTCTAAACAGGACTATTACTCAAAATTCTGCAAAAATAATGGAGGTTAACTTTTTCAAAAAGTAATTATGCATTGACAGACTATATGATTTGTATTAACAAGCACAGGGTTTTCTGTAAGTTTCAGAAAGTCAAATTAAATACTTCTAAAAGACCATTCTACCTGATGCTGAATTTCAAACCAACCAAAAAAGAAAAATCAATGTAAGGCAATTTCTCTTTGAATGTAACTTCAGAAATTTCTGAAAATACAAACTGGCCATATCAGAAAAAGTACAGCAAATTAACCGTGGAGGGATATTAACTCCAGTTGTGCTGACTAAAGCAGATACGACAAAGCCTGCAATGTCTTGCATATTGTACTCTGTTTTGTCTTAATCAAAAAACAAAGAAACTTGTCAATGTATGGTAGAAAAAAATACACCCCTTAAAATCAATAAATAAATTTATTTATTATTTAAGATTTTTTTTTCAGACTCACTGAATGATCCAATGCAATGATTTCAACTCAGCTGAGAAACACCTTACACAATGAGAACTTTTTCTACCTCTCAAATTTTAAAGGTCAGTGGTACACAGCTCGCAGGACAGAGTGAGAGGCTAATCTTCCCAATGACTGTGCCATCAGCTGCATTCAAATATTTTTTTTTATCTTTGAGGAACAAATATATATAGTGATGGAATTTTAGCACCAAGCAACAATGGATGCATAGAGACTAGCAGGTGGCTGGCTACTGTCAGACTATGGAGCACCTCACTGACCACTGTGCATATTACCTACCAATCAGAGCATTCATTAAAACATGGTTGTGCCTGACATTATTTACAGTAGGAGGTGGACTGGAAGTCTTATTCTGTTTACAACCAGAGGGAGAGTTTTTCAGAGGGCATTAATCTCATTTTCACAATGCTGACAGTTACAACAGTTTGGGCAACTTTACATTTATTGGTCCTTTGCTAAATTGTACAATGAAATTTAGGAATACAGCTACCATTGCACATGGTTTTTAAGGAATGCAGGCAACCTGCAAGCACCCTCTAAGATACCCTAATTGCATTCACCATTACCATACCTTACACTTGACAGGATCATGCCAGTTCTCTCCACAGTTGAAGCTGCAAGGGCAACACACAAACAATTAAAATAAATTTCAAAGAATCTTCAACACCTACCTTAAACTCAACTCAAACAACTACATTTATTCCCGTAGGGCAATTCAGTTTGAGTCCACCAGTCCCATAACAAAACAGATTAAAACAAAACAACCACAATCAATCAAACAATTAAACAGTCAGACCCTGTCAGTGGCAACAGATCAGCATGAGAGGAACACACACGATGACATACAGGATTTAGACTGAAGTATTTTTGTGGTGCAACTTAGGGTACTGCTTCTTTATCATGTGTTCAGATGCACAAACAATTCTGCAAGTACTTGGACTACAACAGTGCAGCAGTTCTAATATACCCACATTCTGAAGACATACCAAGAACAAGCTATGGATACAGTGCCTCCTGTTCTGTTTATCACCCAACAGATTTACACAGTAAATAATTTCTCAGGGCCTGAGAGTTATTGCTGCCTTTGGAAAACAGATTTGGGTAACTGTCAACTTAAAACAGTCTTTTTCTGTGTTAAAAACATAATATACAAACAATAAATAACTAAATCCTCCTCACTAAAAGACCAAAAGATTTCTGTTGGCTCTGAGTACACCATCAATTTCTTAGACTTGAACTTTACATAGCTCATTAGTTATTAGCTATTAGCATACTAATTTTCTGGTATCGGTGGGGTAACTTAATATCATTAGATTTGATTAGATTAGACTCAACTTTACTGTCATTGCACAAAGTACAAGTACAAACACAATGAAATGCAGTATCATCTACTGCAAACTATGCTTAATCTTTTTTTTTTTTTTTGCCTCGCTGGTGGGGGGCCTATATGCCACTGTGTCTGTCAGTCTGTTAGCAGCTAGGTCCAGAGCAACATCTCTCTAAATCCATCTGATGGACTGCCATCAAACCTGGTGACAACATTCATGTTGTCAAGAGGATGAAACCTGGCAATTTTGGTGAACCCATGACCTTCACTCTATCACCACCAATAGGCCCAGTGGGACACTGGCATTCAAAATAACTAATGTACTAAAGCAGTGTTGTGAAAAACTGGAAGACTGGACTAGGTATGTGTCAAAAAGGGAAAGTTGCTAAAAAGGGGTTTTTAAGACATGTCCGCATCTCACACTGCTATATGTAGCTAATCAGAGGGGATAAATGCCAATCTTGGAAGCACAGTAGCTATGAAGACTACATTTTTGGTGTAATGTATTTTGTTGACCATTCAGTATTAGTAGTGACAATACTGGGCAAAGTTTTTTTGTGTTACTAATTTTAGCAAATATATCAAATGGGCAGATTTTTAAATTTGCTAAAAATATGGGGATAAATCTGGAAAACTGGAGGAACACATTAAGAAGAACATGAAAAACCAGGAGTTACATAGGAAAATTGGACATCTGTATTTGGATTTGGTAACCAGGATCCCAGAAGAGTGCCGTTTCTCATAGGGAAATCGTGGGTGGCAGCTCTACTGTGGCAGAGACTTTTGTTTTCCAAGGCATAACAGAAGCGCCAAGCTACTTTTGAGTAGAGGGGTGTCATCTGTAGTCTGATATACAGCCATGAGATTATGTAAGAAGTTCTCTTACCAGAACTGACGGCCACACTTGCACCTCACAGGCTTGGCATCTGGGTACTGGACTTTGACAACATGATGGCAGTCCGGTGCAGGGCACCACTTTAACAGTCGATTGCACTTAAAAGGAGTAATGAGAGAGAGAATTACAACACATAGCTTCATTAACGGCATAGGTTCTGTGTATACAGAATAAGCTAATAAATAAATAAACTCAACATAATTTCAAATGTAATTTCAACAGACTTGTAGGATATTTAAAAAAAACAAAAAACAAAAAACAACTCAGCATCCTTACCTCTACAAAACTATTTGTAATTAAATGCTGGTACTTCAATTTCACTTTTGAGTCTGTTATGAGGCGCCTACAGGGAAAGAAAGAAAAAACATAACATAATCAGTGTCAGTGTCTCAAAATTAAATCTTGATCACTCCACAGCATTTGCTTACAGAATTTCTGGAATATTGAGGGGCTTATGGCTATGTGCTTGTAGTGCAATATCTCCTAAACTGACAACACATTAGCAACCATCTTGCTAGCTGGTGAGATCAAGATGTAGGTTAAGACAATTAGTGGCAGCCTTAGAGCTGGGGAAGATTAGTATCTCTGCTATCAATGGGCGTTATATATCCAAATACTGCAGGCTGTGCAACATTTTCAGTATATACTAGGCCTCACTTCAACTGCCCCCCACATTGAGAAAAGCAATACGATATATTTTGATATTTCGCATTTTCTGTATTTTCAATTGCTTTTTATAAATTATTTCCCTCTATGTTGTTGAGCATTGCTGGCTGCTGGCGTGTCTGAATTGCCTTATGTATTTCATTTTGGTTGTTTTTTTTTTGTTGTTGTTGTTTTTTTTTGAAGACTTTGAAAATGATCTTGATCTCAATGAATCTGTGTGGTTAACTAAATCATCAGTGAAAATAAAAAAGGTTTGCAGTCAAATGGTGAGGTAATGTATCAAAGTGTAATTTTTCTTTCTCAATAAAGTATTGTGAGAAAACAGAATATAAATGAAAAGAGAAGAGGACATTTTGGTGTAGTTGCTCTTTCCCATTATCTGTATATTAAGTATAACTAACTATATAACTATATTAAGTTGACTGTCACATCTAATGTGATCTAATGCTTACTGCTGATCAACAGGCAACAACAAATCAAAACAGACATAGATGGAGCAGATACTCACATGACTGTGTTGTCATCAACCAAAATGTCACAACTATGAGCTGGGCAAGAAATGGTCTGAAAAGACACCACAGAAGGCAAATAATTAGTCAGACAGCTATTTAAAAACTAACATGTGAACACCTGAGGCATATCTTAGTAAATACCTGTCCCATTCCTTCCTCTATAATTTTGGTGGTCAGGTAATCCCCCCAGCACTGCATGCAGAACTTGTGTCCACACTCAAGGCCTGTAAAGTACTGTGAAAAAGAGAAACAGTTCAATTTCTATCAAGACACCACAGTACACCAATTATAGAAGCCTCTGGCATTCAGTGCATACTGTTGTGATCAATCAGTCAAATAAACTAAGCGAATGAAGTTCTGTTAATATGACAGAGCCACACCAACAATTGTGTTTACACTTTCAAACGGGCAGCCACAGAAGAGAGCTTAGAGCGACATTTACTGATAAAGCTCCAGATATTTTTCAGCATGGATCCATCAATTTCAAAGTATCTGTAATCAGCCCTACAATGAGTTTGTGCTGTGTGTCAGCAATGAAACTTTAAACAGCGGTCAAGTGAACATACTCTCTCTTCAGTCAGTCATGTGGCTTACCTCATGTGTAACTAGCATTTATTATCCTCCATCCCTGACTGGCCTTTAATTAACAGTATGAAAGGCCTTGAGTGTCAAATGAGTGATAACAAAAAGGTAAAGAAATCCGCAGCCTGCCATACCAAATAACTTTGAGTTCAGACAAAGGCTAGTTTGGAACATAAACTGTACACAAGTAGAGTGAAAACGATGTCATCCATCGGTTTCTGGCTTGTCATTTTGAGGCCAGGAAATTATGTTTACAGTTGCCACCATGTCATCATTTCTTCGAGCCAAAGAAGACCAAACAAGACCACAGGTGGAACCAAGGTGCAGTGGGGGTGTAACAACAGACTGTAAACAAAAACGGCCAACTGATATAAAAGTAGAGTTACTAAGATAGAGAACCGAATCCTTTGCATGTTAGTTAGTGAAGCTACATCCAGATACATTTTATCTATGTGAAACTAAATGAAACTGTATAGCAGCCAACTTCATAGAGACGGTCTTGGTGGATTGGGCCACCACAAGCTGCCACAACAGCTTCAATGTGCTATCTATCTCTCTCTCTCTCTCTCTATATATATCTATATATAGATCTATATACAGAGATATCTGTATAGAAAGATATTGATATATGGATATGGATATCTATAGCTAGACAGTCAGATAAATGTTATTGTTGCCAATGCATTTATCCTCCTTACAAAACAAAAGGCCCTCTGTGGCAGGCAGCATAGCCACTTTGACTGACAGGAAACCCAACATCAAAACCTGAACTACTGGTGATCTCTGATTCTCTCACTGAGAGAAGCTGGCATGATGGAGGTTGTTAGAAAACTAAAGGTAACATTGCTGATTTGAACCCATTTTGAATTTATACCAAATGAAAACGGAGAACCAGATAATTTGGAAGAGCCAATCTGCTGAATTTCCAATAAAAGGGAACCAGTAAAACTTGTACATGCAAGCATCCAGAATTGACGATTATGTTGATAGATGCAATCATTTTGACTGATGATGACTGGCCATGATCACCACAACTCTAGTCTCTGAGACTCTACTGGGGGGACTGAAGACCATTCTTCCAAAAGATACTGTATAGAGAGGACTATTAAAGAAGGGATGCAGCACATAAACTCCTAAGTTACAAATACAAATAGACCTACACATTTGAGATTTAAGTGGTGCAAAGACCATAGGCACTGGCTACAGCGATATGGAAAAAAAAAGTGATGTGGTCAGATGAGTCATCTTTCACCATATTCTGGACAAGTGGGCGAATGTATGTGTGGCATCCACCAAGAGAACACTACAAGCCTGAATGGTACCCTACAGTGAGGGGGCTCTGTTATGTGGTGGGGGGTATTTTCAAGGCACGATTTGGCTCCACTTATCCCCTTAAAGGTAGAGCTCACTGCAAATCAGTACAATGTTATTCTGAGTGATCACCTTCATCCTATGACACAACATTTCTATCCTGATGGGAGTGGTCTCTTCCAAGAAAACAATGCCCCCATCCACAGGGCACGAGGGCTCACTGAGTGGTTTGAAGAGGATGAAAATGATACAAATTATATGCTATGGCCTTTGGAGTCACCGCATCTCAACCCAGTTGAACACCGATGGGAGATTTTGGACCAACATGTTAGACAACACTCTCCACCACCATCATCAAAAAATACCAAAATGAAGGAATATCTTTTGACAGAATGGTGTTCATCCCTCCAGTAGAGTTCCACAGACTTGCTGAATCTATGTTAATGTGCAGTGAAGCTGTTCTGGCAGCCCTTGATGGCCCAACACCTTAGAAAGACATTATGTTGTGTTTTTTTCCTTTGTCACCCATTTGCATCAAGAAAAATTAGACACAAAAAGAAACACTGCTGACAGTCATGGTCATTTCAGGACAGAACAGAGGCATCTTTACTGTCGTTTGATGCTCCCTAATCAGTGATGCATAGAGGACCTGTTGATCACTAAGAATGCAGTATACAACTTGAAAATTCCTGGCCTATCCTCTTATTTGCACGAGTATATATATATATTTTTAAAGGTTACGAAAAGGGGACACATTAAATGAGATTATATTTACTGAGACCAAAACTTCTTGAGGAAAAAAAATACTGATTTAATATTTTTAGCAATAAGCTGGTCTGACTAATTGTGACTAATTGTGGTCTAACTAACTTGTATGAAAGTGGGCCCAGCTTTGACCTGTCCTGGAGCTGGTCAGTAGACGCATTGTTGCTGCAACCACACCTGCATTAACTTCAAAACTCACCTGTGGCTTTAGCTACTTGGTCTGAACATAATTTCTTATTGTTCTAATTTGTTCTAACCTTGCACAGCCAGCTAATCTCGTGAATTCATTTTCTTTAGACTCGCAAAACCATCTGACCATGTTCTATCTGAAGCATTAATAAAAGCCACAAAACAACCGGAACAATCAGTGTCCCTTAAGGAACTACAGGTGTGGCTTAGGTTATGATGACAGTGAGAAGCTGAAGTTCACTGAGCACAAAACAGGAACAACAGAACATCAGGGGAAAAATGCTTTCCAATATACTTTTTCAGTTTCAACATAACAGTTGCTCCTGTTCGTTTAGCTTCACCACTCTCAAACAACTTCGGTGGTTCATTTGTCTGACTGGACTTGTTAGCTAATTGCAGACAGATGGTCGATCACCTGCTACTTGGTTTTGTCAACGCCCATTGCCATAACCCCTTTTCCAAATAATATGAACCCAGCAGCGCCCAGGCTCTGTTTCATTAAGGGAAAAGCAGAAATGTAATCATAATACGGCTGTGTAAGGCAAAATTTGTTCATTATTTAAATTTTATCAGTTGCAGTAGCTGAAATAGTTTTAATGTAGACATAGAGGTTACAACTTTCAATACCTATTTCTGACTAGGTGTTGAGCTTTTCATAATGCAGTTGCTGGTGTGACACGCCAATTTGACAGATGGAAGAACAGGAGGATACAGAGGAAGAGATAAAGAGTGGCTGACATCAGTTATGTAAAGTTAGATCAGGACTAAAAGTTGAGCTAGCTAATGATGAAAGAATATTTTTCAGTACTATTAATAAGATGAGCCATTGTATCAGATTCAACTAGTCAGTTTTTACTCTGTTCAAATTAACAGTTAAACTCCTACATTTCACTATTGATAGCTGAATTGGCTATATCTACTTGTACAGATTCATGTCTGTGGTAGTAGTAGTAGGTATGGGAGACAACTACAAATCAATACAATACAAATCAGGGAATTTCCCAGTTTGGGATCAATAAAGTAAATCTATATCTATCTATCTATCTATCTATCTATCTATCTATCTATCTATCAAACCCAACACTTAGAACTAGGTAACTGTTACTTTTTAAATGTTTGGTGTTATATTTGCTGTATTCATACTCTCTCTTCTGACTGGATGAGCTAGCTGAAGTTAACTCGGGTTAGCGTGAATGTGGGCCAGCACAGCCTTGCACTTATATGGCCATAGAAAGTCAGAACATCACCACCTGCGACAGTGGTTTTGTTAGTAGTCGCTTTACACCAAACTAGTCAACATTAAATTTCCACAGAGCAACTAAATAAAAGTACAGCCTCATTGTTACACAAACCACTTTCAAAGAAACATTTAGCATAGACTTAACGTGCCATTTTTTAAGTCAACACACACTCCATTGGTACAACAATCAGTATGTATAATGTAGAACCATCGTAGCTATGGAACTCACAGAATTGGGGTAGTTTAGATAACAGATCTGGCATGGCATGTCCTGTGCAGATGATCTTGTGTTGATTGGAGGACGGGTCCGAGATTTCTTACTGGGGTTGATGACATGACACTCAGAGAAAAGCTTGTCCAAATTGCCATCAAAATACCTGTATAAGTTAAGATAAAAACAAATCACTATATGAGTTGTAAAGTCAATACATGCACTCTGACAAAGAATTTACCAGCTAATATACCTAAAATGTAAAATAACGATTATACTGCAGATACATGCCTTTCCATGAGCTTCTCTTTATCCCAGTTGAAGTGACTGAGAAGAATGCGTGTTATTGTTGCAGGATTCTAGAGGGAAGAGAAATGGTTGTTCAGATGCCACCCTCAAGTTTACATTAACAACTATCAACTTGCAATTTTAACTAACAGCTTAAATTTATGGCTATTCTTAACGTGAAAAGCACACCAAATTACATTTCCACACATTAACTCCCCCCACACGCATTTCTTCAAGTAAACTACAAAATTAAAAGGCATCAAGGCCGGTGTAGTTGTTCCACTGGTGGCGATTCTACTCCTTTTACAAGATTTAATCTCCCTTGTGTTACAGCAGGTCATTAAACTTTGTCCTGGACTAAGATGCCATTTGAGTTTATATAGAGAAATGTGGGGGGAACATGAGCTCGGGATGTCAATTTTAAAGACAAGGGTTTTCACTACCACACTCAAAATTCTCATTTTTTCCTACTATGATTTTGGTTAAGACTTTTTCAATTTGTGTCCATTTTCAAATTTTTACTGAATTTCAAATATTTCCTACATATGACATCTGTATTTAGTTTGTTTAATTGATCAATATTTAAGATAATTTATTCAACGTTTTTGAGACATGATTAAGTTTATGTAAGATTAATTGATTCATGTCCTGTCCAGAACCAGCCTTGATTGTCCAAAACAATCATTCCTCGCTCAGTTCAGTTACACTTCACCGCTTCAATAACTGCTAGAAGATTACATGTGTATTAGAAAACAATGAAAATCGCATCAACCTGTCCACTGGCAAAAGGACATGGCGTTTAGATATAAAATGATCCCTAATTTAAAAAGACCTTTAAGTGGGGAGGAGTTGGTCTGGTCCTCACAGACAGACAACTCTGTGTGCCAGTTTCTGTTAACACTCTAGTATCGTAATTTCTAGTAAAAAGAAATGGATTTATTGGTTAAGTTATAGTGTATAGTTGCTGTTCAATGACAGTAATGGATAAGGGGCTACTGTGTTCAGAGGTCAGTCAGTAGTATCCTCAGCAAAACTGAAACCACAGACTGAAAATACAGAATAATTTAAAGCCGTACCGTAATTCATATAGTAATAAAAGCCAAGTAAATTATTTTAATGTATGACCAGGCAACTGATAGTTGTCTTTACTGATATTTTTAAGTATATTTTTGGGGAAATTCTGCTTTATTAGACAGTCACAGTGGAGGGAGAAAGGAAAGATAGGACACAGAAGGGGGGAGACATGCAGCAAAGGGTAACTAGTGGTCAACTAATACGGGTTTTTCAATGGCCAATGCTGACGCCGATATTTAGAGAGCAGGGCTGCATATGGTGATATATAATGCTGATATCATGTTGTTTTGGGTTGTTGTTTTTTTTGTTTTTGCATCTGACAAAATACAGCAATTTAATAAAGACAAATGAGACACAAAGTTGCTGAACTGAAATGAACATTTATTCAGTACTGTTACTGTCTGCTTTGTCTGTTTGCCTGCAGATTTTCTCAAAATGCCAGATATTGGCCTGACTAATCGGCCAACTGATTCATCAGTCTATCTCTAATTCTGCTTCAAATCTCAAATTCAGCTCTATTCAAATTTATATACAGGACAAGGAGTTGTTTCAATTTTACTGATGAAAAACACATACTTCCCCATGTTGTCTCAAATATTCAGCAATTTATTCTCCAATTCCATAGGAACAATCTACAACATTCATTATCATGGCCATTTTAGGGTTTCAGAGAAAACTTCAGACATATTTATGTAATGGATTCCACCGTATAAATATGATTAAACCATATTTAACCATGTTAATGAAAGCCATTTTCATGAGTGTTCTATCTTGACTATTTCAGAAATTCAGGCCTCCTGACTTAATCTAAACTGTGTCTGTGCAAATTGCCCCTTAAGACGGATTTGGCAAACTGAATAGGCCATTTATCTCATGTTGGCATGTTTACATAATATTAGAGATCCATAAAAAGCATCACTCTACAAGGCGCTGCCATAACGATATGGCAAATCCAGGTAGGTCATTAACATGCATAATATAATTAGGGTGAATCCAAGTTCTCCTCGTGTATTTTCTTTTCTACATGTTAAACATCTTGATGTCTTCTTTGACTACCTAAAAGAAAATCTGGTCATGTAGAATTTTGTACAGACACATGTATATTCTTTCTTGACTAGAGATCAACACTGTGTATGTGAATAATATCCATGTGTTTGTTTTGGCTGTAAAGTATGTTGTGTCATTGTGAGGAGTCTTCCAAGTCTTATCCATGCAAAAAAACATCAGCCACTTGTAACTTTACCTCCCAAGCCTCTTCAGAAGCCATGCAAAACCGATTGCTCTCAACAGCTGAGGACATGGCCTTAAAAATAGTTTACTTGACTAGTGCATTGAAGTCTGCCCACCTGTCCAGCATCCAAGTACTCTAAAATGAATAACTTTTACTCAGAAGTCAGCTGAGCAAATTTACTTTTCAGTTCTTCCCTGATGTTGCAAAAAATGATAATGAAGTAGGTCTGAGTAACGTTTTTGGAGACAGATTCCTGCCACTCGTCTCTTTTTTGTCTTCATACCAGTTTGA
This sequence comes from Myripristis jacobus, assembly GCA_900302555.1. NCBI lineage: Eukaryota > Metazoa > Chordata > Actinopteri > Holocentriformes > Holocentridae > Myripristis > Myripristis jacobus. The sequence continues at coordinate 23,927 of OMLB01015520.1, read as the reverse complement.
CCAGGGTGCTGATATTCCACTTCTGATATGTCGCGTGGATTGACATATATGAAGATGAGAAATATAAACATGATAAATGGGCGATTGTTTAAATTTATAATGTATCTTATGAGATCTGGAGGGGCTAGCTAAAGGGGTTAAAGACCTCTTTCCATTTCATTCTGGGCCTTAACTACAAGGTATGGGGAGGGAATGGTGGCCTGAGCGGAGACGAAGAGGGGCTACGTTACACTTCGTAAGCTTAGAAATGTATGGCTGAAACCAGATTACAATGTCTTCTTCTGGTTCCAGTCAAGAAAGAAATCATCCTAAAATGAACGGTGGTCCTCTTGGTAAGCTAAACCAGCGTTAACACTCGCTAGCCAACTCGCTGGCCAAGCCTTCCTACCAGCCTGAAAATATAATTAACAATATTTATACAATTGCTCAATTTACATAATCACACGGACGTATAGAAAATGGCTGGCAACTAACAAGCTAAACCGCTAAAAGCGTTATTTGACGCTACTCTGATTTTCGTCTACGCTAGCTAAGGTTATAACGTTACGGTAGTTTGATAACGTTAGTTAGCAGGTTGGCTAACCTTGCAAGCTAACGCTACCGTTAGCTTAGCCCTGCTGCCAACTTCTCAATAGGGATAGGACTAGTTCCTGGAACCGAACGTGGGCGAAAACTGCTATATTTCTAATGCGTATCTAAATACCTTCGTATTTCTTGGCTCTACAAACAACTAAGAAAACATCGTAAAGACAACTTCGATAATAACGTGAAAGTTATTTTTTTTATCATCATTTAATTGGGGGACTGTAAACTTCCAGTAAGTAAACTACTCCTACACGGCTAAGCTAACGTTAACGGCCTGTTTATGCTTCTCCCGAGCCCGGACCCCGGTCTTTCCTGTCGCTGACATACCAAAATACCTACCTGGATGACCTCGTTGACCTCCCTGATACACTCCACCATATGTTGTAGGATCTGCTCGGCAGTCAAAACTTCGAAGCGGTAGTCCTCCTCTTCTTGGCCCGGGCCGTGGCCACTTCCACCAGTCTCGCCGCACTCGTCTCGCTCCCCACCGGCCACCACGGGATCGACCAACTCCACCTCTCCGAGCTCCAGGGTGTCGTCCTCGGGTTCCTCTTCGGCGCTGTCTTCGCTGCATTCCTCCTCTTCGTCGTCGAATTCATAATTATAACCCTCGTCTGAGTCCATTCCTAGGGTGGTTATCAACTTGTGACAAGCACGCCTAAAGGTTTAGAGTGTGATAAATGTCGATTGCGGAACAATACAAAAACCAAAATTATCCGAGCCTATTTTTCAGCTGCAGCGAAAATAACAACAACACGTCGCCGCTGCTAAGCCAACAAAGAGACACAGCGTCACCAACTGACGACGACCTTACGTCAGATGACCTGCGAAAGAAAATGTTTTAAAAATATTATGAGAAAGTTTGTCTTTATGCACAACACCGTATTTCCAAATAAATTCAAAAATTAGCACATATATTTAGAAAAAAAAAGAAATGTAGTATCGGCCTGCTGTCTACCACTTGTGGCTAACGTTAACGTACTAGGACGTGTGTGGTCAAGACCAACGTCTAAAACAAATAAAATGCTAAGGAATACTAAATTACAACGCTTATTTTGCCTGTTCTGGCTATCCTGCAGTTGTTCTAAGACATCACTAAGCTATGAATGTTGCATTTCATGGGTCAAAACTTTGGTCCATTCCCTAATAAAAAGATCTAATAAAATAAAAAATAAATCACTGGCATATCTCTGTAATCTTCCTATATCAAGTTGTGTTGTTCGATGAATGCCTGTAATAGTGACCTTATGGTAGGCCTTTTTTTTTTTTTTTTTTTTTTTATATTCGCCAGGTTCTTCAATATTCCAAGACCAGTCTTATATTATAGGTTATATGCAGTTTTTAAATTTGCTGTGATATTTGTATGGTATCACTTGGAAAATTATTACACAATTGTAGTTGTTTTTCACAAGGGTAGTCATACACACCGCAGGATATTTTACCTTTTTGACAAACCCACATACCACCACACCTTGTGCCCCACGGAATCATGTGACTGAATGTTTTGCGGCACTTGACCGGAGGCAGTGCGTTAGGTTACAAACAAGGGCTGGGAAAAATTTAAGTCATGTCTGAAGTCCGTTCCAGGCGCTGTTCTGTTACAAGATTTCACTTCCTGCCTCTAATTATTTTTCTGGTAGGTCTGCACGCAGTGGAGGGGATATGGCCACTACCGCAGGCTATGACGAGCTCAGGGGAGCGATACTCATTGAACCCCCAATATTTCAACTTCAATTATGGGAGGGATTCAGCCACGCAGCAGGGATGCTCTGTCCTGGATGCTGCATTCAAGAGATATTTTTCTATCATATTTCCAGATCACATTTCAGGTAGGTCATAAAGTGGAGCTTGTGTGGAATTAAGAGTAAGAGTAAAATGAATGGAAGATTATATACTTAATGGAGTTGAAAGCACAGTGCAGAAAACATATGTCTTATCAAAAATCTCTGTAATATTCATGTAGGGGCGTGTAGTGCGTCTGTGGTTGGCCACAGTGGTGATATTATGGTTACACTGATTAAGGCTACTTGATGATTTAATTTCCTGTAGGCCTAATTCCTAGAGGCAGTTATAGTCTTGCTTTGGTACTTTTGTAGTGTTAAAAAGTTACCATACAGTTGCTATAGTTACATTAAAAAGGGAGCCTATATGCTACTTCATATGTAGTACAGTGTATGGTTCTGAATGATTTGTCCTGGCCTTTTTATAACTATTGTGGGTAACAGGAGTGAATAAGGACGGTGATGCAAAGATTTAAGATTGCACCTTTACCTCATTTGTATGAGTGCACAACACCGTGGAGCAAAGCGCTCCCTGTGGTTTTGTTCTGTCCTTTCTGTTTGTCATGTTGGCTTTTAACGTAGATCAATGGGCATTGTAGAGGCAGCTGTTGCCTGACGGACCATCAGTCAGCCAATGTAGGCCTACCTACCCAAAACCACATAACAATGGCCTGTAGTAACACTGGTTCATGTCAGTGCTTTAAAGTGTAGAATAATACATCTTTGACTGTAACATTGTGAAACTGGCGTTGCACGTGCTGTGTAATCTTATATTGGAGGAGTTTCATGTTTCTCTATGATATGCTTTTTTATAATCTTAACATTAAGAGCAGCAGTTTACAAAATGAAAGGATCATGCAGTGTGGGAAGACAATTGGAATCCAACAAAAGGAGTTTGTGTCATCTCTGTGAAAGCGTCTCCAGCAGAAAGCTTTGGTTATGCATTCAGTCTATAGTCATCAATTGTACACAGAGTTTCCATTTCTTCATTCTGGTTTATGTTCTAGGCTGCATAGGTTAAAGTGTAATTGACACAAACACTCATTGTCTCCAAATGCAAACACATGAACAGAAATCATTGAGACCTTGGAGAACTTATAGACTTGTACACATGTTTATTCTTCTCACTTTTTATTGTTTTTAACGTCTTGTATGTTCTATGTCATGGTTTTATGTGATAGAACAAAACTGCCCCTCTTAAGGATTATAATAAAGAACTGAACTGAATTATGTATGTATGTGCTCTGCTACAACAAAACCACCCATGAACTAATAACTGTTAAATCTCACTTGACCAATAGGAAATTGTGCTCCGCCATTCAGTGAGGCTAAGGAATATTCTTTGGATGTTTATGTGGACCAAGGAGACTGTGAGAGTTACCCAAACTCAGACTCTTCTGAGAAATGTAAGTACTAACACTGAGCTGTCCCAACCAGTCCAGCCTCAGGGAGGCAATGCAGAGCAGCTCTTCTTTGAGGTCTCATCGGCAACCCAACCCCAGACCCATTTCATTGTCTAATGCGCCCCTGTTTGTGTTCTAGACAAGTTGAGTGTGTTTGCAGAGCGGGCGGCCTTGAATGCAGAGACTGTGTGGGGTGCACTAAGAGGTAATTCTAATAATTTATGTAGCATGTTCATGAGCAAAGTAATCACTGCATTGGATTTCTGCTTGTGCGTTGCTGTGAATCCAATAGCTTATGTTGTAAATCCGTTTTTTAAATGTGTCTAATTAAACATGAATGGTAATTACATGTCAACCAAATACGCTCTGATTAAGTACAGGTCTAGAAACATTCAGTCAACTGGTGTATCAAGATGACTTTGGCACAGTAAGTTCTCAGATTTTTTCTCTCTGTACCAGCTCAGGAAGTCAATAATTGAACATGTGATTTTACCTTGGTATAAACCTTAGTGTATGCTTTAAATGTTGGGATAGGGTAAGTGGCATATTCTTTATCCTGTTATGCTATTTCCTTTGCAGTTTTTTGTCAACAAGACTGAAATCGAGGACTTCCCCCGATTCCAGTTCAGGGGGGTTTTGTTGGACACTTCCCGTCACTATTTACCAGTGCAGGTCATTCTAAAGACCTTGGTAATAATCCTATGTTGTTCTTTAAACTCTAAGTTAATGTTTCATCTGGAATGTTTGCCATAAAGGTTATTAATGGATATGTTTCTTTTTAGGATGCAATGTCTTACAGTAAGTTCAATGTGTTTCACTGGCACATTGTTGATGACCCCTCCTTTCCTTACCAGAGCCGCACTTTTCCAGGCCTTAGCAGTAAGGTAAGACAAGTAGATGGGCACTTCTGGGTATAAAACAAAAAGCAAGCCACTTTTAGTGTTGTTTAAAATATAACTCTGCCCATTCATAATGATTTCCTGTACACATTTTTTCTTTCTCTGTATTTAACGAGATAATCTTTGGTTGGTTTATAATATCCTAGATGTGTTACAAGGGCATTCTAAAAACGTGTATTCCTGAGGACAAAAAACACTGAAAAATTGCGTCTGCCCCTAACAAAAGTTTTGGCTTTGATTCAGGGGGCTTTCCATCCGATGACTCACATCTACACACAGTCAGATGTGAGAAGGGTGATCTCATATGCCAGGCTACGAGGAATCAGAGTCCTTCCTGAGTTTGATTCACCCGGTCACACCCAATCTTGGGGAAAAGGTAAAACTAAAAAACAATAGGAACCACATTTTCTTGTTAGAAATATAATTTTATTTGTGTCATCTTAGTTTTCTCACATCAGACATATCTTATACACCTACCTAGCATTCTTTTTGGTTTAGAACAGCGGGAGTATTTTATGGTAAATATGGCAAACATGATTATAAATGGCCATAGACATATTCTGCATCCCGAGCCTGACCACCTGGCATCCAGAAGACTCTGTAGGCTGCCTCAGTGGTTTTATTCTTTTTATTATCAACACTGATTATCATCAACAGTTCTCATTTTCCGGTGATTTGACATCAAATTCCTCATCACACTAGACAATGAAACAAAATGTTTTTAAAGTAAATTGTTAGTGAAGTAAATCGATTTAACTGAAATGAAGTTCTAATTGCCCTTCCTCCCCTCAGGGCAGTCTGACCTGTTGACTCCATGCTACAAAGGGGGCATCCCTTCAGGTACTTTTGGTCCCATTAATCCAGCCTCAGCCTCCAGCTACCAGTTCATGGCCAGACTGTTTAAAGAGGTGTCAGCAGTGTTCCCTGAGTCCTATATTCACTTAGGAGGAGATGAGGTTGACGTTTCCTGCTGGTAGGCCAAAGTTTGATCCACCACTGAATTAATACCTTGTGTCATTTAATGACTTAGAAGGGGGTCCTTCATTTTATATCACTAATCTCTTTCCTTGGTTGGATACAGCAAGAAGTGCAAGGACTCTGTTAACTGTCTTTTGTGTTAAATGTCCATCATTCATACTTTTCCAACAATATGACACCTCAGTGTTAGAGATTACAGAGCGGATAGCTTTGCAGCAACTGTCTTTCAAGGAAATGTAATCGAGACATCAGAGGCAGTGGAAAAATCTGACAATTACAAAGACTGAAGAAATTTTTAAAAATTTTTTCAATTCCAAAAGAGTTTGTAGTTGCAGTAGTTAAGTATGCTTTAAAATGACAATAATACACTACTAGAAACACTGTGAAACACTATCTAATTTTTAAACTGAGTTGAACTTCCTCCATGCTAATACAACATTGAGTTAAAATACGTCTTTAATTACATGTAGCAAAACTCCTCCCAATACTATTTGTTTTCCAAAGGAAATCCAACCCTGATGTCCGGGTATTTATGCAGAAGATGGGATTTGGAAATGATTTCACCAAACTGGAATCATACTACATGGAGAAGTAGGTTGTGCAAGAATAACATGAGGCAGACTGGGTTGTGCTGCTGTGTGATCAAATTCTATCACAGCATCAAGGCAGGACATACATATTAGTCCTACAAAGGTCATTATCTTATTTATTTTCCAGGCTTGTGAACATAACATCAGCTCTCAACAAGACATCCATAGTGTGGCAAGATGTTTTTGAGTACCATGAACGAGTGAGTACACCCCAACAAATGATTATTGTCTTTTGTCATTAAATTGAGGCAGCAAATTAACATAAACGAAACAATATAATGTATCACAACAGAGCCTCACTTATATGAATTTCAGATGTCTATGCTGTCCCTACAGCTGTGACAAGAAAATGGGCAGAATTGCTGAAACATCATTGTGACTTTAAAGTATTTCAGCTGCAAATAATACTAGAGTAACTAAATGTTTGTACATTGAAAATGCATGTCATGGCTTAAACTGGATTTTAATAACCAAAACCTTTCAGTCCGAATGATCCTCATTCTACAGGAGTTAAGGCAAAGTTTCCACTCTAAGTGAGTGATCTAACTGTGTTTATCTTACGAGCTGATATCTGATAGACTAGAGGATTGTGTTTCAGCGCAGCTCTCTGTCAGTGGTAGAGGTGTGGAGAGAGGGCTGCTACCTGTGTGAGGTGCGCAAGGTGACTAAGGCAGGGCTCAAAGTGATTCTGGCCTCTCCGTGGTATCTGGACCTGCCAGGGCCCACACACGACTGGGTCCGCTACTACACCGTGTGGCCCCTCGCCTTCAAGGGTCAGCGTTTGAACTGTGTGCAGTGGATAGTTGAACTGTATTAAATTCTAACTGCTGTGTGTTTGTCTGAAATAATCATGTCAAGGTAAAACTTGTTTTCTTGTGGAGAATAGGCTGTGCATCGCCGGTCTTTTTTTGACTTTTAATGGCGATCACAATGCTCTGACTGTATAGTTGTACCACTAGATGGCAGTAAAGACTTTTAGCACTTCACTGATACACAGATAGAGAGATGTATTGGGGCTTGCTGTGTGACTAACTCAAAGTGTGTTAAAGCCCACAGTGCTGTTAAAGCCCTCTGCACACCATTCATACAACACCCAACAAATACCAACAACTGCCAACATTGTAATATTGTGCGTTTACAGTTGATGGTTAGAATATTCATAGGATGTTGTGAAAGCCAGCTATTAAAAACAACCCAAACATTACAAATTGCTTACTAAGGTACCTTAGACTATTTTCAGTTGTTCTTGCACTATTTATTTTAAAATTACAGTGAATGATATAGAGTATTTAAAAATATATATTAATTTGAAATACCTTTGGCATTTATGACTGAGAGTTTATGGGCCTATAAGAGAGCAAGGATGACAAGTCCAAGGAGAAGACTCTGGAGTTGTGTGCTGTTGTTACACACTGGTGTTTTTTGGTGTGTGCAGAGAGTTGTATAGGCAGTGTGGAAGGGGATTTACAGATGAGGTGTAATACCAGGGGTAATTCTCCCTCAAACACCAGAGGATGGATGAGCAGGAATGTGTCCTTAGTTTGCACTCAGCTATTTACAAGGCTCCTCGCAGACAAGGCAGTGGTCCAGCACAAACAAACCTCTCACCTTCCAAGAAATTGGTCTCCCAAAAAGTTAATCGAGGTGTACCTAAATCTGTTAGCATGCCACAAGTTACTAAGGAAAGCTCAGAGAAATCTAAAGATGATTAACAGCCTACCAAAAGCAAATAACGTCTTCTCGTATTATGCATATTTTCCAGACAGGTTGCTTACTCAAGCTAGCTCCTAACACTCGTAGTTACTTAATATTCCTGCCAGAAACCTCTTACATTTCTTAACATATTAGGTTGTGGCAATTGCGCCTGCTTTTTTTTTTGTCCCATATGCCCTTGTTACCTTTTTAGTTTGAGATAAAAAGAAAAATTAAAGGGGCATTGCTAACACTGATCTCCTGTGGAGCACAAGAGCCAGCTGTCAACCCCTGAATGTAATCATTTAACAGTAGTTCTCGCATAACACACACTTGTTGATCGTGTTTTATACAATATGATGTTTTTCTAAAATGGAGAACCACCTGCCTCTGATAGAATGTAACAAAAACATTTAAATGAAAAGGGTCAAATTAATGTAATTTTCATGTTGATATGAATAAACTCTCAGGGTGACACGAGACAATTTAGGGCAGTCAGCATTTGAGTCACAAGACTTATTGTAACTGTGTGTAGGGGCAGACAGCTAGGTAGCAAGCCTAGCCAATTATGTCATACCATTGCTCCATTGCTGTAAACATTAAAATGCTCTTCCTCACTTTCCTTGATCAAAATACCCTGCAGTGTGCTCTACGACTCGGCTCAAAGACAGTATTACTATTAAGAATGGTTATTCTGATAAGGCTCTTAATTTATAAACAGAGTGTAATTTGAGGCAGAGTATGCTCTGGCACTGGGAGAGCCAAGTTGAAAAAATCAACCTGGATTTTGGATGTTTTGCACCATGGAGAGGGAATGAATCAAACGCTGTTAACAGTATTTCAGTGCAAGCTTGCACTGACAAAAGCTGATAAATGACTTTTGTGGAAATGCTGAATTTTGCGATTAAACCACTGAATGTGAACAGCCACAGAGCTTCCATGGTGTGTGCAAGACCAATATGTTATTTCAATATTACATGCTGGCCTAGTTAAGCTGTTGGTGTTTGTCTGGTGATGGCAGTTGCCAGTTACTGTTCACCCAAATTTTTGCAAATGGATCACCATTAACACAGGTTGCTCCTTTATATTACAAAAGAGAGGCTAAATCTTTAACCAATCATTAACTTGCTGAACAACCAGGTAAAGGTAACATATTTTAGTGCTGACTTGCAGTGAAGTTTGCTTAAGTACGACAATTAACCACCTTGCAGTATATTATACATTGTGGATTTAAACTCAGAGTTGTTGCTGTCCATTCACAGGTACAGAGGAACAGAAGAAGCTGGTGATTGGGGGTGAGGTCTGCATGTGGGGGGAATATGTTGATGCCACCAATCTCTCTCCACGTCTTTGGTATGCATGAGTTTAAGAATCCTGAAATCACAACATAAAGTTTAAATAGAGGGGGTATCTAAAACAATACAGAGTTCTTTGACTTGACCATTTTTGGCTGTAGGTGGCATAAAACCCTTTTAGAGTAAGAGGTTACGTGTGTAACCCCCTAACATGGGTTCATATGTTCTTTAGTTTCAAGCTACAGCCATCCATTTGGGTTCATTACAATCAAGATCCCTTTCATATTTAATTTTTTACTAAATCTATATTATATGTAGAAAAATGCAGAACTACTCCCATGTAGACGGCTTAAAGCTGAAAAATAGTTTTGAGGGATGCACAACAACATTTGTTTTGGTTTCACTTTCAGCACTCCTCTGAAGCCCCCTGCTGTCCAAAAAGGCAGAACTGTAAAACATTACCACCATTGTTGTTTTCTGGTCTCTTTCTACTCCATTCATTTTGGAGCGGTACACTTCTGGTGAAGCTCTTGTTCTTCCGACAGGGAAGGAGTTAATGGACTAAAATTGGTGGATGTAATCGCACAGACCAACAGATACCACTATATGTGTAAAATTCTGAACTATCCCTTTAAGGAACCTTGTTGGCTTATGTGCTGCCACCAAAATGACTGTCTCACAAAAAAAAAACAAAAAAAAAACCCTGAGTAACCTTTAATAAAGCACAGAAGTGTTTTTAGAGGTGAGCAGTTCTCAGAAGTCCCTTTCCACACCATATAAAGAACTCTTTTGGAACCTTTTTAATGGGCAGTAAATTTAGTAACAGTTTGAATCATGAGTTCATACAATATAACCCCTTGTTGTATTCATTATCCGAGGCCGAGGGCAAGCGCTGCAGCAGAGAGACTTTGGAGTGATGAGAAGCAAACCTCCAGTGTGGCACGGGCATTTTCTCGCTTGCAGGACTTTCGCTGCAAGCTGCTTAGGTAGTAAGCTTTTCTGTCTTGGACATGTAAAGAGTGCAGTGCTTGCGTATTTCAAACTAAACTCTTTTTTTTCTTGAGACTATGACTTGTTCCAGTTTCTTGTTTTATTTATATGCCGTGTCATTAGATATTCATGCTTTCTCCTTCCCTTTCTTTCCAAGGCGTGGCGTCCAGGCGGAGCCTCTCTTTGTTGGCCACTGCAGACATGAGTACCAGGGTGTTTGAAGAGATTGAGTGGGCAAACACAACAATAGGTTTCGGAAATTCTCTGAACTGATTACTCAGTCAGTTTTCAAGAAAATGTTTCCTTGGGGATTATGCAGCTGAGGACTGTGTAATGCAATGGACTATGTAATGGTTATTTGGGTGATGCTCTTTTTCGTTTGCATTTTAGAAATTTACAGTCATGCTACACAGGTTACAGAAAACTTATTGGAAATCCAAACTGATGCATTTTGGATTCGACTGTACACTCTTAGGTTGTACTTTGAATGATGATAATAGCCTAGATACTCCTGCCTGAAAAATAAATTATGCACATTTTTATTTTGTGTGTGTGTATTTATACTAAGAACTGTGATTGCTAATATACTGAATTTAGTGTTGCACTGAGATGTCATAATAATATTTTAGTCTACCAGCAGACAAAGTCAGTCTAAAATTTCCCTCTGAGCAACTCACACCTTGTATGATTAAACATTTTTCAAAGGAAATCACCACTACTACTAGTTATAAATAAATGCAAGGCTATGATGGAGAAAACAGTTTTTGCACAAAGAATAGAGCTGACCCTCTGACTACATGATGCATAGCTGCGCTTGTGCCACACCTGGCAGATGCATTTTAATATTAATACAGAACATGGTAAGTCAGTGCAAAGTTACCCATTCACTTTTAGAGAAGTAATTTGTAGTTCAAGTTCAAATTCACATTTGAATGTTGAGTTTAATCCATGCCAAAGAGTATGGACTGGCCATGTAGGAGACATACCCAAGAATAACCAATAAGCTTCTCAGTTACTGTGTCAGCAGTAACATGGACTTTACGATAAGTCTCCCTAATGTTTAATTTACTTGTTGAATTGAGCTGACAGGTCTTTGATATAGACTGAGACAATTGATTTTCTCATCACGTGGATTATACTGGTGACAGCAGATGGCAGGGCGGGGCAATCCCTGGTGGCCATAGTGCTGACGCCTCAATCCTGCTCCCACTCTTCATCTGAATTGGGGGGACTGCAGAGGGCTTTGCAGTGCTCCAACAAGCCCAACTGAGTGTTAACCATGCAACCTTGGCTATCCGTCCTCTGTAGTTGTTGGGAAGAACAAAGATAATTGGAATGAATTTAGACAAGCTCAGTGCAATGCAACAGAAGCCCACTGCTAGTACTGGGCAGAATTATCAAAAGATGATACTGGCTTTATGCAGAATACTTGACTAAATATTCTGGGCTTAAACAAAAAGCCAAGATTGGGATCTGCAAAAAAGTTGTCTGACATTTGAATTCACTCAATTTTGTTTAGTTTCCTTTTTATGGAAAAGATGAAAACTAACTCAAACAACAGTTTCAGAAATGAGGAGTATCACTCTTTTGGCAATGAAGAGGGTATGCTATCAATTATAGCTCTATTTTATACCCTTGCAACTTGAGATACCTTCTACCCACGTACAAGGAGGGCACCAACACCTAAAAAGTTAATCTCACTCTTTGACAATAGCTGACATTCAAAGAGATTATATATAAAGCTGCTTAGGGTGATGCATAGATTTGTAAACTAGCATTGAAGGGCATCCACTCAAGGGCACACACAAAATAGACCTTGTTCAGTCAGTGCCACTTGGGCTACTTTAGTCATGTGTTATAAATAATGTACAAACATCCCAATCAACTGACTAATGTGAAAAACATATTCAGCATATGCATAGAATTGGTTAAAAACAAAAGCACTCTTTAACTCATGGACAGCTGATCTGCATGATCTGCCGTGCAACTGACCTAGGGTTTTAACGGTGACACGTGTTCAATCATCTGAAGGGCTGCTGTCATCACACATATTTCTCCTAAATACATTAGCACATCTTAATCACCCAGTTAGCTCATGGCAGGTGGCTGCTAAAGATTGACCGGATCTGAAAAACAATCAGAGGGCTATTGACATCCATCACAGAGCTCAGGAAGGGAGAAATCTGACAGTAATCCCTCCCAGGCAAAACCTGTAGGCAGTGTTGCGCTGATGGCATCAGCACCTCACCAGTACCAGCAGCTGGTCAGAGATCTAGATAAAGACAGGGAAAGGCCGGTATGGCTTTATTCATGTTTCATTCTTAGTATGATGGAAATCTTTGGAAACTCCCCTTTATGTGTGACTCATTCACACATCTAGACTTGCCAATGATATATTCAGGTCCCAATGTATCATAACCTATCATCACAAACCTTTGATTTGCAAATATCTATGGTCTGAGACATTTAACTTGACCAGTTGCCATGAGTGCAATGCTAGAATAGGCTTAAATTCCTGTCTTCAACCAGACAGAAAAATGTAATGGACATTGAATGATTCTAAAAATGAATGATACAATTTATTATTATATATTATGATGGGAAAACATAGAAAAATTGTATTGCTATTTTCCACCTTTTCATATTCACTCAGAGGTGCAGAGGTGTGTATCAGTATTACTGAGCCATTCCTTTACATTAGTCACAGGTGTTCACAAAAACACAGAACTGCTCTAAAATATACCAATATCGTGTTTAAAAGTTAAAATGCAGTGATTGCCCCATTAAATTTAGTCTTGGTGAAGAACAAAACCATCCTTGAATTTAAGAAGTTACCAAGAATGAGTACATTTGACTTAAAGACCCGATCTCTGGTTACAGTATGTTGTGCCATGCTGTCAATCCATCACTGGCTGTGTTTCTGCTTTACTGCACTGAATCCATTTTGACTCTGCAATTTACGGTTAAAGGTTTTGATGCAAAGAAAATGATGACACAATGTCACAGCTGGTGTGAGGCTAGTTAGTTCATGTACTTTATCTGCAAACTCTGGAATAAAACAGACCTGTTGAGATGTTATTTCACACAAAAAAAAAAAAAAAAATTAAAAAAACAACAACATATACTCAAAATACAGGACACCAAAAAAATACATCAATCTGGGTTGTAGTTTTCAATAATAAATTTACCAGTTCTTGAGAATAAACAACATCTTAGCTGTACTGTTCCCCTGTCCAGATTATACATCTGATTCAGACAATGAGTTTCCGAGTTCAAAAGTCTCTGTCTGCCAGCCACAACGACTCCGCTAGACTGCTCTGAGTCGGTAATCCTTTTATACACCAGTTTAGGGCAACAGAAGAGCTCTGTTTTCAGAACAAAGTGATCCTCCTTAATTCAAGAATGACTGAATATTTTAGAGATGAAAGAAATCAGCCGGAGGACATGCCAGACACTAACTTCAGTATCCTTGGTGTCTTATTAGGGTTATGTTGCAGCTGACTCAACAACAAACAAGAGTAGATGTTGTTATTACTCCCAGTAATGACGTCAGCCATGGCTGTAGTTTTAGAGATCCATGCAGAGAATAGCAAGCATGGTGCAATATCTAGCTTTTCTTTGCGACCTTACACTATGAAACAACTTTAAATAATTCCACAAACCATGCAAAAGAGCAAATCGCTGATTTCAGGGCTCTGATTACCAGTAAGTTGTGCATGGGTCACTAATTGGGCAGACTGAGGACTCAGAGAGCAGCCACCATATGGCAGAAGAATAGATTTAAGGGTCAACTCATTGCTGCTCTTTCAATCTCTGTGCTAATTGATTTTCTTCTCATCACCCCCTTCCATGATCCCCCTTAGAGAGGGAGACCACGTTTCATGGTGGTTTAAGCTACTTTGCTGATTTGGGGTGGCTGTGCTCTCCTCAGGCCACATGGCATAGCTGTTAAGTGTCATTGACAAGACCAAAGTGGCACAGAAGAAATGCCTTGACTTGGCTATTGTGTAAAACTTGCCCTGATAATAATAAGGTGATAATTTATAAGAGTACCTATTTAATAATGCAAGTTTATATGATGAAACAAAAATACATGAAAACTTTACACGATAATACACTGCCCCTTGATGCTGATGCATGTGAGTTATAGCCAGTCTAGATTTACATGTCTTACCATGACTCAGAGAGAAAGTAGAATGGATTAGCTGATAAAAATAGGAAACCCGTCATAGCTCTGAGGAAAAATAGTCGATAGAGACAGATTAGGATAATAGTGAGAACAATAGAGATCATAACAGATCAACTAACTCTTGGATGGTGATATCACCACTCAGCAGCTTCACCCTAATTTATGAAAAGCATGCATCATGCATTTATCATGTTTCCATTTCCTCTCCATTTGTTGAATGCAGTTACCCCTCTAAGTGGTGTGACTGATTGATTCACCCTTATGGACAGTAAAGATTAAGAGGATGACAAATCAGCACTTGCTTACACAGCGCCTGGTGCTAATCTTCTTGTCTTCCCTCACAGAGCCCCCAGACGACACAAGGCTCACGCATTCATTCTTCCTGGGGGAAAGACAGTCAGACAGAAGAAAGGTGGCAAACTACTTCTGTAACTCCACTGACCCTCTGTCACATCAGGACCTACCAGACTAGGACATCAGCACCGAACCAGCAACCTCAAGCATCCCAGTGGTTACACTCTCAGGAAGTTACATCAGCCTTGGTGGAAAGAACAAAAAATTACCTGCTTTTGTTTTGAGGAACACTGCGATGTATTGTGACTTGTCGTGAAAAATTGCTTTGATTTAGCTGGACAACAGCAAAGAGGACAGCTTTGTACAGGAGGACAAATCATTCTGGGAATAATCTCTCATTTGCATAAAAAAAATCTATTGAGGCATTCAGGTAACTTGCATCTCAAAATGGAGGACATGTCCAAATTCAACGGGTTAACTTCAGAAAACTCTAAGGATTTAATACAACACACCACAGATGGGACTCAAACAGGTGAGCCAGCAACTAAACATTAGATTTTAAGACTTTTGGCAAAAAAAAAAAAAAAAAAAAAAATCTTGCTGCAAATGTGATTGCATAGTACTTGTCAAACTAATCATGTCAGTAATGTTAAGTGTTCACTCATGTTATCTGTTGCATGCAGCTAAAACTCCAGCGCCAGGGAAAGCACCCGGCCAAGGCCTGCTTTGTAAAGTGTGTGCCGACTCAAGCAGCGGTAAACACTATGGCATCTATGCTTGCAATGGCTGCAGCGGCTTCTTCAAGCGCAGTGTGAGACGAAGACTCATCTACAGGTGAGGAGGAGGAAGCAGAGTGATTTTACACACTGCAAACACAACTGTTGATCCTGGTAGGACAGTGCTCAGGACGTGGGGAGAAAACAGCTTGTACAACAAGAATATTGTTTATGTCAATATCACAGGTGTCAGGCTGGAACTGGCATGTGCCCTGTTGACAAGGCTCATCGCAACCAATGCCAAGCTTGTCGACTGAAGAGATGCCTCCAAGCTGGCATGAATAAAGACGGTGAGTGAGAGAAAGTCTAAATTAGCCACTTATTGAAAATATTTTAATGGCAATAAGTCTGTAGATTATACATGCTTTGTGTTTCCTATCTCCTTACTAAAGCTGTGCAGAATGAGCGTCAGCCACGAAGCACAGCGCAGGTCAGTCTAGACTCTTTAAAAGAGGACTCTCAGGAGGAACACCTGGCCACGACACGGGAGACAATCTCCTCTGCCCCCTACTCATCAGTTACCAGCAGACCACTGGTCAGTTCGTCCATCACCCCTCCTGCCACACAGCCGTGCAGCAGCCCCAAGAACAACCACCGCTTTATGGTCAGCCTGCTGACTGCAGAGACTTGTGCTAAACTGGAACCGGAGGATGGTGAGATCATTCACGTGTATATGAACACAAATATGCATCCACTCGAATATGTGGTCAGACATGGACCAATCATTCATTGTAGCCTTCTTTGGTTGCTGGTAGTTGGGCTTTGCTCCAAACCATTTTACACAAGTTTAGAATCGTCTGCTGACCTGATGCATTAAACTGCATCGATCTGGTATTCAGAGTAGCCTGAGCATTTGTTTGATGTTTTTTTTTCTCTGTGGTTTGCAGTGGAAGAGAATATTGATGTGACGACTAATGAGCCAGACAGGGAGAGGACCCCCTCAGACTGTTGCTTGCTCCCATACAACTCCAGCTGTCCAGAGAACGTGTATGAGACATCGGCACGTCTCCTCTTCATGTCTGTCAAGTGGGCGAAGAACCTGCCAGTGTTTTCTCACCTGCCGTTTCGAGACCAGGTGAGACTCACTCACTTGTGTTTTTGTGGATTCACATCACATTCACAACATCTACACCTGGAAATCTATGAACAGCTTAGGCTCATGGGTGAGACTGATAGATATGTTTTCCTATTATCAACAGGTGATTCTGCTAGAGGAAGCCTGGAGTGAGATGTTTCTCCTGTGTGCGATCCAGTGGTCTCTACCCCTGGACAATTGTCCTCTCCTGTCTCTGCAAGATCTTTCCCCTGCACAGCAGTCCAAGGTTGGCCCCCCAACATCTGACCTGCGCATCCTGGAAGAGGTCTTCAACCGCTTCAAGGCCCTGGCTGTTGACCCAACCGAGTTCGCCTGCTTAAAGGCCATTGTCCTCTTCAAGCCAGGTAACTTATCTTTAATTCTTCCAAAAACTGGTGTTTAGTGGTGAGAAGCTAGTGTTACTGATGTGAGCTCTTTGACTCCCTGGAGCAGAAGTACGTGGTCTCAAAGACCCAGAGCAGGTGGAGAACCTGCAGGACCAGTCACAGGTGTTGCTGGGCCAGCATATCCATTCAGTATACCCCAGTCAGAATGCCAGGTAAGCCTGCTGAAACCCTCTGAATCTGAAATAGCTTTTATTTTTATTTTTTTTTTAAACTGTCATGTAAATAGCAGAATAAAAACAGCTTTTTTTTACTATCTTTTGCTCTTGCCCATCAAGGTTTGGGAGACTGTTACTGCTGCTACCATCCCTCCACTTTGTGAGCACAGAGAAAATAGAGCAGCTGTTCTTTCACAGGACCATTGGCAGCACACCCATGGAGAAGCTGCTGTGTGACATGTTCAAAAACTAAACAAGCCCTAAGGAACGCTAAATGAAGCTGGCACTCACGCAACATGTTATCTTGTATAAAATCCATTTCTTACATATTTATATGAAAGCTGTAATTTCTTCCATTTGCAAAGATAATTAAAGCTGATACTACTTTTTTTTTGGTCAGTGATTATCACACTGTTTACTTTGTATGACAGTTTTGTTACTGCTTCTGCTAAAATAAAAAAAACTAAATAAAATAAAAAGATGTTAGTATTTGATAGTAAGAAACAGCATTTTTATCTCATTTGAAAATGTTAATGAAAATGTAATGAATTTGTACTAAATGTGTATATAAATAACTTTCATTCGACATATGTATCCATCTCTGGTTTACTTTCATATGATGTGTGTGACAGTGAAATTGTGAAGATGAAAATGGCAAAACAAAGAAAAAAAAAACTGTCTACAGAGATTGCTGTTATTATTCATTGTAACAATGAAAGTAATAGTCCAGTTACTGGTGAATATTTGTAATCAAATGTAGTGATCATTTTATGGCATTCAGCCCCAATGACTAATATATATCCTCGTGCTCAGCACTCCCCCTTGCTGGCCAAAAGGCTGTAGCCTATTTTCCACTGTTTATTTCTGTCTCACAGCAGTCAGTTGTCGGCTTTGCTGGGGACATCCCGAAAAAATAAGAATTGTTTAATTTCACTGTTATTACATTCCTTAGAGGGCATATGGTTTGATTCTCCAAACATACTGAGGAGACCAACAAAAAATTCTGAAATTGGGTCTTGCACACAAAATACAGCAGATGGCAGTACAGCGCAAATTTAACATTGACGTTCAAGACGCGCACAGTAAACACCACGAAGAAGAAAAGAAGCAAACACGGAAGAGACGCCGTGCAACAGCCACTTCTCAGCTGCAATTATTTGATTTTAGTAACTTTTCATGGCCTGACGAGTTAGCGCAGCCATGCATTATTTTACCGACAACTGTTAAATAGAAGCGATGTTATCAGGATTTTCAAAATGAAGGTGATATTGTAAGGAACGAAGGTTAATTTCACCTGACAATGTTTAGCAAGTCGCCCAACGTTAGCCACCACCAGTATCAGCCCCTTCCGCAGCGAGACTCCGTGAAAAGTAGTCCCGGGCTGTTTGTGGGCTCCGAGGGCTTTAACGCTACACAAGCCAACTACCACAAAGGACACTCATTTGACTACATCCCTAAAATCACTGAGAACGATTTCACCGGTAGGTAACTTTGAGTATAAGCAAAGGTTTTGTGGTCAGTTCGGGCTAACGGCGGTGGGTTTTGAGTTAATTATCAAATGAGCCTCAGGTAATCAAAACATCAAGGCTGTCATCCCGACCAGTTTCTCTGCTGAACTCCAGGGGGAAAGAAATTCTTGACTTTGACATGTTTACAAAGAATTAATGGCTTTAGCAGGCATATGTGTGACTATAATAAATTGTTTATTGTTTATTATAAGGATAACCATTAGATTATGTTTTGACCACAAGCGTCCAAATCAAGATTACACAGTACACATAGATGTTCTTACTGACAAAACACATTTGGCTTCATTCTTACAGATACCTCCCAAGGATGGCTGTCCTGGATTTGCAACATGATTGTCATTGTCCTGGTGTACATCTGCACCTTTATAACCTTCCCTATAACGGGATGGTTTGTGCTCAAGGTAAGATGAAAACAGCCTCTGTATCAAGTCGCTCCTATGCAATCACCGCTCACTAATGAGACCAGTCATAACAAATCCTTACTGATCTTGTTTGCAGACGGTTCCTAACTACCAGAGGATAGTTGTGTTTCGTTTGGGCCGGGTTTGTCCTCCCAAGGGTCCTGGCATTGTCCTCGTGCTGCCCCTCATTGACCAGTGGCAGAAGGTGGACCTGCGCACCCGTGCTTTCAACATCCCTCCCTGTCAGGTACATCATCACACAGTGCATGTCAACATACAATGATGCTTGGAGAAGTGAGCAGAGGACTCAGTGCTACTCATGTTCTGCAGGCACTTAGCAGTATATTTATTTATTTACTCATGTATTTAACCAGAAATCATTCCTCATTTTAAGGGCTGACTATATAAGGCTTCTTATTTCTGTTGGGTGAGTGTGTTCTAGTTTTTCCTAGAGGTGGCACTGTTGCTGCACAGTTTTGAAATCAGGGAGGGTAAATGGCACTGGGAGTGTCCAGAAATGGTGTCCAGCAGCACTTTTCTCTGCTGAATGATGGTGGATCACTAAAGAGTGTACTTACTCAGTGAATTTACTCAGCCAGTACCTGTTTAAGAACTGAAGAAAAGGGAGATATCTCCTGATTTACTAGTCATGCTTTCAAATCAGTTCCAGAGCAACTAACCTCCCTTGTACAGTTATAGTGAATATATTAGACCTATTACCAGTATTGGTAATAGGTCTAAATAAATGTAATAGTCTTGTAAAACATTGAAATGCTGTGTTGCTAGGTGACTACGCGGGATGGAGGTGTGCTGTCAGTGGGAGCAGACATCCAGTTCAGGATCTGGAACCCAGTCATGTCAGTGGTGTCTGTTCAGGACCTCAACGCCTCAACCAGGCTGACAGCACACAATGCTTTGACACACAGCCTGGGCAAGAAGACTGTCAGGGAGATCCAGACTGAGAGAGTCAAACTGGGAGAACATCTCGGGGTGAGACAACTGTCACTCTAGTTTTTTATTGCCTTATTACATTATATGTTAAACATTTCAAACGACTAGTTCATACAAACATAAATATTATGTCTTTACAGATGGACATCAATGAGATGACACGGGCCTGGGGGCTGGAGGTAGACAGGGTAGAGCTTACCTTGGGCTCGCTACTAAAAGCCCCGGACGACTGCCCCTCAGGACCCCTCATCATGCCGCCCTCTGTACCGGGACTGGAAGGCCTTACCGGCCCCATTCAGCAGCTGGCTATGCACTTCCTAGGTCAAAGTGGGCTGTCACATCCTCAACGAGGTACTGCAACACACTCAAAGCTTCTTTGATATTATATCTATCTACTGCTATAATATTGTAATGTAAAAATAATGTAATATGTGCCTTGTGTGTCTCAGAGGACAGTGTGACTTACACAGACGAGCTCAGCAGTGCCTCTCAGGCTGTGGTGGCCATGCCGGGGTCTGTGGACGAGCTGCTGGGAGCAGTGAAGCTGCTGCTGTCAGAAAATTTGGTCAGCCAGGTGGGAGCCTGCTTCCAGTTTCACATTAGCTCAGAAGATGGACAACATCAGAGTTACTACGTGGATCTGAGCCAAGGTGATGCTTCAGTAATATCATGGGGCACAACAGTTACCATAGACTTTTAATTCAGGAGTGTAAGGCAGACTGTGAATGGTAAACAGTATTAAAAGTGTAGCTACAGAAATAACAAATATCTCCATTGTCTGTGTGTGTGTGTGTGTGTGTGTGCGCGCGCGTGTGTACTGTAGGTAGTGGTGCAGCTGGTGCAGGGTCTCCATGCCAGGAGCCAGATGTCATCCTGAGTATGAGTGACAGCAACCTGCTGGCGATGTTTGAGGGCAGGCTGCGACCATTTGCTGCTTACACCAGTGGCAAACTGAAGGTGCAAGGAGACCTGAGGACTGCCATGAAGCTGGAGGAACTCATAAAGCTCCTTAGGAAATAGCTGACTGTGTGGGTTTTACAAATGTTATTTATTAAATCATTTATTTTTACCAGGAAAGTACCTGCCCTTTTTAATGTATGCCTTCAAGGCATATGCTGAGACTTTTGGAGGGGCAGGTACTCAATGTGGTAAATGGACATATTAAACCAGATTAAATCACCATGGCATGAACTGCGGAGTTAATGTAAAACTTACTGTACAGTGATTGTGAGATCTGCTTCTGCTTTGGAAAATATTTGACAGTTAAGTGTACATGCAGTTTATTGGGACAGAATGCACCAAAACATTAAACAGAAACACCAAAGCTCTTTTAAAAGAAAGATTTTGTTATTACAGACCACACCTGTTTGTTGCCTTAGGTCAACAATATTAGCCCAGTGAGGTAGCACACTTGTTTTAGGCCATGTAAAAGTTACACAACAACAAGAACAACAATAACAATGATAAGTATTAGACTTTTATTATTGCTACTATTATTAATTTTATTTGGTCCAGAATGTCATCTTAGCCAAAGAGATCAAAGGAGTTGTGGCTGCTGTAGTCAAACCCGTCTGCATGTGCTTGACTCTGATTAGGCCTGAATTCATTATTTGATTATATTACAGTTTATCCGCCTTGGTCTTGTCCTCCTTCATAAATTAAAGCAAATACCTTTTTTACACTTAGACAACAAATCTGAAGGTCTTAGAGCCAAAATCCTTGTAGAGATATGATGATACACATACAACTGCTCAGACAACACAAAGTCAAACCGTCTCTGAATTCATACTTTTTCCTGTGAAGTGATTAACTTAGAGCAAAATCAAAAGAACCTATCCACTAAAACTGTACAGACACAACATGTTGTGCTCTGTTGGACTGCCATGTTTAAAGAGCCTTGATCGGGACAGTGAGGAGCGCTGACTTGGACCAGCCTCCTTCTATTGCATCAGATGTCCCTGGGAGAGACAGAGTAGCTGTTCGAGGAAGAGCAGAGGGAGCATTTTTGTCGCTGGAATGGCCAGGTGGAGTGTGTGGCGCAGCCCCGGGGCCCTGTTCCTGACCTTGAGAGCAGGGCTGCCAACATCTGGTGTGCGAAGCAGCAGCAGCAGCATGCCAGCGGCCAGACAGGCTTACCCAGAAAGCAACAGGTTTGTAAAGCCTTACAGTGAGATTCCCGGGATATGGAGGAACGGAGTAGCCAGCTTGTACAATTTCTGGAAACTGGATGGCTTTAAGAATCTTCACCGCATCATGCTGCATAACTTCAACACTTTTGGACCCATTTACAGGTATGGAAACCCAGGAAATTTCCAGGAAGATTAAGAATACAATAAGGATACAATAACTACTGTAAGCAACTAAAACTGATGCGCTACTGTCTGTAAGTGTTTGATAGAGTTACATATTTGTCTTTTCTAGTTTAAATACAAACATTAATTTCCTCCTGAAAAATGTGCCTCTGACCCACAAATTGCAAGGTGAACTCCCCTGAATGCAAATAACTAATAGCAATTCTTCTTTTTCCTCTTCTTCTGTCTCTGGAAAACAGAGAGAAAATAGGTTATTACGAAAGTGTGAATATCATAAATCCTGAGGATGCAGCTGTCCTTTTCAGAGCAGAGGGCTATTATCCTAAAAGGCTTAAAGTTGAAGCCTGGATAGCATACAGAGACTACAGGAACCTGAAATACGGAGTTTTGCTCAAGTATGTGTTGTCTCAAGCATATTTCATTTGTATAAATTTTGCCTGACCATTATTCTGAAACAACTTGGAGTTTAAATACTGTTAGACAGAAGGCTCTGCAGCCTACCAACTTTACATCCTATCTGCCAACAGGAACGGAGAAGACTGGCGATCAAACAGAGTGGTTCTCAACAAGGAGGTGATCTCCCCGAAGGTGCTGGGGAACTTTGTGCCTTTGCTGGATGAAGTGGGCCAGGATTTTGTGGCCCGAGTTAATAAAAAGATAGAGCGAAGTGGTCAGAACAAATGGACCACTGACCTTTCTCATGAACTCTTTAAATATGCACTGGAATGTAAGATTGCCCTTCATCACACCCACAGTGGGGTCCAAAAGTCTGAGTCCACAACCAAGACGTCTTGCCATCATTAATCAAAAACTACCACACATTTTTAGTCAAGTGATATTTCTCAAATAAGATGATTGGAATTTACAAGGAAAAAAAAAAAAAGCAATACAGGGTTGAGCTTTTTGCAGAATTTCAGTGTAGGTGATCATGTGTTGTCAAGTCAGTAGGCAAAACATCCCCACATGTGAATATTTCCAGGACCATGGTCGACTGTTGGTTTTCTGCACTGTTGCATGAACGTCTCATGCAGCGGTCGGCCCACATTAGCTCTCTTGACTGCCACTATAAGTTCAAGCTTTGACTCACTTGTGAGACTTTAATCTTGTCTTTAACAGTGAATTTTTGGGTCATTGTTTGGCTCATGTTAAATGTCTCGACTGGCTCTGTTGTCTAAGAAGTTGCTTGGAAACTGTTACTGTCCCATCAAGGCTGTATCCAAAAAGTTGTCTCTTGATGGTGGGATGTTCTGTGTCCTGTTGTTGTTGTTGTTGTTTTTAATCTTTGATGCAGACACTGTTCTGTGTTAAGATGTTCACTTGATACACTGGCCTTTGGCATCAGTTTAACATTGGTCACTATTGGTCTGCCTGGTCTTGCTTTGGATAAAGATTACTTGATTTCTGAAAGCAACTTGGCTGCCAACAGCTTCACTAAGCACAATGTTAATTTGATCGAATTTTGGTATAAATTGTCAGAGGTTAAAAACAATTCACATTGTATTTATGAACATACATGTGGTAATGTTTGACTGAAATATATGGTGTGACAACAGTCGAGAAAACCTCACCAAAATGATGTGTCAACAAATTTAATCTGTTTCTCCAAGATCTAAACAAAAAAAAAA
>OMLB01015519.1:7318-17458 GCA_900302555.1 Myripristis jacobus | reverse complement strand
GTACAGCATTAAACGATTTTGCGGAGGCAGGAGGAAATGCGGGAGGGACGGTCGCATGATTTACGTCATATCCACGTTTGCGTGCTGCGTGCGTGACCGTGCATGTGCTTGTGCATGAACGCCCGTACCGTACTGGAGCACACCCCCTCCAACCGTGCCAGAGCGGGGGAAGTGTACTGTATTCAAACACGAAACGGAGCGATCACACTTGTCAAATAATCCGGATTTTAGGGCCAAACATGCTTGGGCACTGCACGAATACGGTAATGTGAGTAGCCCCTCAGTCCCTTTGTATCCATATTGTAATTGAACTTTTAAGAGGACTCGCGCCTTTTTTCTGGTCAACATTGATGAGATCTCAGACCAGTTTTGTTCCCACCATTACTTTCAGTCATGTTGTACATCTGGCCACGCCCAATTGGTGATGTAGGCAGAGGTATTTTGTAGTTGTCAGTTGCTAAAAATACCTTGTGCCACATCACTGATTGGGTGTTGCCAGAAGTGCATCATGCCTCAAATGTTGCCACAAAGTTTGAACCCGTAGAGGACAGTGCAGCAGAAGATTTCTGCCTCATGTTATTTATTGCTCTTTAAGAAGCTTATATGAAATAGAGGGAAAACAACATTTCACAGAATTACCAGATGTGTGTGAAAGAACTGAACACAGCAATCTGTTCTTCAGTCTATATGACCCTCTGTTCTCCACGACTTGTCTTCTGACCTTTTGTTTTCTTGTGTGCGGCTACCAGTTACGGAGCAAAGTGCCATGTGAACCATGTTCACACTGCCTGAATCAATCGGACTTCCAGTAAATGAAGCAGTCTGAGTTCGGTCTGCTTTTGGCAGGTCTGAGTTTGGTGTGTTCTGCTGAGGGGCTGCTGAGTCAAAGTTTGAGTCCACTTGACTCAAACCTTGTCAAGTGGATTTATAGTGATACAGTATATCATGTGATCAATTAAGCATAAGGCTGTAGTGGTTCAACTGAGAGATCAAATGTACCATAAAATGCATCCTGTCTTTGAAGAGGGTTTTACAGCAGGCCAATGGGTGGCTGTTAACCTTGAGAGGAAGATTGACATTGACTTAACAAGTCCACGTCATAGCAAAGACTGGGTTTCCATGGAATCCAGCCACAGTAAGCTCAGGATAAATTGTTCCTGACATTAACACATATGAAAACACCAAAATCAGGACTAGTTTAATTCCTCTATAATTTCACTGACTAAAAATGGACACACTTAAAAAAAAGATTGATAGTGATTGATAATTATGATTATTATAGAAATAATTAGTATGAGTGATCATTTTAACATGTTTTACTGTATCTAACCAGTTTGAATCATTGTCAGTGTTCAGTAATCAACAGTTCAATACTTAACAAAATCCAAGTAATCTTTTAATCAGTATCAATGGGACTCAATCACTTCAAACTGATTGTGGATGGATTATATGGATTAAGGTGATTACTTTTAAGAATGTTTTAGGGAATCCCACATCAGTGACTGGAGGCTAATGGTTAGCATTTCCAGCCAGTATCCAGCACTCAGTAACAATGAGAGAAGGATAGCACCACTACTGTCCTACAGAACAGCTAGCGGGGAACTGAAATAATATCAAAATTTTCAAAACAGGTTAACTATCCTTTTAATGAACTGATGTAGACAACTGATACATACTGTACACTCTCTGGTTAAAAAAGGCACTTTGATTACTTAAGGTTTTATCTTGAAACAACATTGAAAGAGAGTGAAAATATGAGTGAAGTCAAGATGTAAGGTAACGGCAAAGTTGACACTGTTGAGAGACGGGAACCTTGTAAAGAAAGCTATTAAAGACAATACAAGAGTCAGAATGGAGCAAACAAGAAAGTTAACAGTCAGTGAATTTTTGGACAGCTTGGGGGTTTCAGTGTCATGTGTAATGGAATGGGATGCTACAAGCTTCACCGCCAATTAACTCCCATGTCTCACTTGGAAATGAGGCTACATCACAGTCTACAGCCTACCATGTAAATGTGTCAGGCTGGCGATTACAACACAAAACAGCAACTCAAAGAAGACTGGATTATTTTCAAGAGAAACTAAGCGTCTTAAAGCTGTTCAAGGCTGCAATGTTTCAAAATCTAGATGAAGAAATTGTGAAATCTCATCCTGGGAAGGGCCCTGCCATTAATATGCATGGTTCAAATATGAAACTTGTTTATTTCGCACACTGTAATTCAGCACAGTCTCACTAGTGATAATTCTGCCATATAAATGCTGCACAAATGAGATTTAATTTCTTTGCTAACTTCCAAGTGCCTATTCACAATATGACCATATAAAAACTACTGATGCAGAAAAGTGCATACAGTTGCTTTTATACTTGGCAGAGTCAAAGTATTACTGGTAGTGACGGTATCTCAACAGCCTCCACTCAGCATTTCGGGATACACAAACACACCCACCAACACACAAACATCCACCCAAACACCCACACACACTCACATGGAAATGCACCTGCATCATCACTATCTACACAGTCTCTCTCTCTCTCTCTCTTCGTTTCGTTTGACCTGCACTACCCGACAGAGACTCTTTGAGTTGACAGGCTAGATGTCTGTCTCCTATTTCCTGTTATCTCCTTTGCCCTTTGACTTTGGGAAGCAACCACCCAGTAAACAACTACATCACGCCAGTGGGGTTTTCTCCCCAAACAAAAGCAGAGAGCAGGTGGAGGTGTTTGGGCACAGTGCCAAAAGCCCATCTGCTCATGCATGTGCCAATATTTAAAACTCAAGCAGGGAAGCTGCACCAGAAGCCACTACCGCAACATAAAAAATGCATGAGTGACACTGTCTGTAGTTCATGTATATTCAGTAATAACGAAATAAAATAGAAATAACACACTGCATTAAGAAACAGTTCACAACTGTTTGTTCAATCAGGCAAATAGGATTCTTTGTTCACAATTTGAATCGAGCTATATGTATGATGTATGATGTATGATGATATGTATGATGAGAGATGTCACGATACTAAACATTCAAATGAGACAATAGACATGGCTTTGTAGACTGCTACTGGCCACGCAACAATATAATAACTGGACAAATTCAGTCACCCTCATCAAATTTCATGAAATATAATGGTAGAATGAGCAGGGAGCAATCATGGGGCTTGTGTGTTCTTGTGCATGTGTGTATGTGTGTGTGTGTGTGTGTGTGTGTGTACTGTAACAAGGAAGGGAAGAGAACAGGAAACAGGAAAGAAAAGAAGAACAAGGAGCCAAAGCAAGAGAAATTCCAGAAACAGCACGCTGCTGCATATTAGCACTTCAAGCATTCAACCACAGCGCATTTAAGCAGATCAGCTAAATACAGTGTTGATGTTTTAACTGTACTAAGACTATCCCAGTGTGTGGCAAATCCAGAATGGCACCATCCTTTAATCCTGTCCCTGGTGCTTGGCTGCTCAGTGGACCAAACTATTATTTCTTGGGCATTACACGTGCCACATCCCCTATTTAAAGTCAATGTAACGTTCTAAATTCAATTTGGGACTTGAGTGTACCTCTTCCAGAAATATTATTCTCCCACATAACCGCCCGGTGAGTTTGTATGTAATGTGTGGAAATCCCATTATTAAGGCAAGACTGACAAGTGCTTCAAGGACAGCCTGATTCCCTCAGAGCTATCTTGAGTGCGTTTGGATTTGGTGTGATGTGAATGCCAATGGCAGTGGAGCAGTGTGCCTGCTTGAACACCAGCATCAAAAAAGCTGAAATGGAGTTGACTTCAGTGGGATTATATACCTTATGTTTGCTCTTTCCATTCAAATTTCATTTTGGAGGAGAAATATCAACAGAAGTGTAGGGGGGAATAAAGGAAAAAGGAAATGTTAAGGTTTTTTCCCCCCCTTTTTTTTACGATTGAGAGTGCCTCAATCTGAAGTCAAGTCTTCAGGCATCTACAAAAATGAAAATAAAAAAAATAAGTGGTTTATTTTTTTTTTTTATCTAAAATTCGCTGATACATCAGCACTATATGACCTTCAAGGTCATTCTCCAGCTCTGGATTCTCAGTGTTCAATCTTGCACATAAAACTAACTTGACCCTGATTCTGGCTATTCTTGACATACCTCCTTTGGCTGACTGGTATTGATTAAGAGGTTCCACTTGTATGAGGGTACAGCTGGGGGTCTGTTTTTCACTTTCCTCCTTCTCTGACTTCTGACCTCCCTCACTTCCCTTAACAGAGACAGAGACAGTGACAGAAACAGAGACAGGGACAGAGACGGAGACAAAGACAGAGACAGGGGCACAGACAGAAATACTCTTTATGCATTGCTTCCAGGTTACTATGACCTTAGCTGGCCTGCTAATTCTATTTCCTGCTAGCCCTCCTGCCACATATAAAATGGCTACCTCATATAGATGGTAAAGTACTTTAGAGTCCCGCTCCTCCGTGACCCAGAGATTTCTAAAAAAAAAAAAAGCATCTCATGGTGTATTTTTGTGACGTGGACCCTTTGAAACTCAGTCAAGAAAACTTTATATGACTTCAGTAGTTCCCTCTGGTTGGACTCTGCTTTGTGGCACAGTATGGATCCTCAAAAGACATTTGGCATGTAGATGTATGGGGAAGATCAAACATGAATTATATTCACACAAAAAAAGATCAAGATGTCCGACCTTAATCAAGCAACCTTAGCAAGTGAATCTCCAACTGCGATTTATATGGTATAACCGACTTAGTTCTTAACTCAGTATCTTCACAAAATTGTTGCCTTAAGGTCCCTTATCACTTCTATAACAATATTCCCTTAATGTCATGGGTATTTGCAAGGGAAGGGGAAGACAGAGAGAATAAAAAAAGATGATAAGAAACAGTGCCAAAAATAGGGATTAGCATGTTATTTCTATACTGTAGGAGACTTAAAAAGGGCAAGAAGATGGAAGTTAAAATACTTGGAGGAAATGGAAAAAAAACTTAAAGAAAAGCTGCCCACTCAAGAGTTTTACTTTGCTTTGAGATTTGTTAGGCTTGACCATGACGAATGAACACCAACAGTTCTTGAAGGTTGTTTTCTTTACAGCTATTTCCCATCCTTCTTTGATTTCTTCTATTTACTTTAAGGATTACAGCAAGCTATGTGGCCAGTGGCCTTTCTCACTAGCACTATCACATCAAACAAATGAATGACCCTGTCAAGAGGTCAGACAGGGGGAGTGTGCACTGAACCTCTGTCAGTGGGTGGGATAGAGGGTGTGCTCAAGGGAGGACAGCAGACAGGCAAGAGGGTAGAGAGGTTGATCGTTTACTGTTTGGCTGGTGGAGGAGACTTGCATTGTAACCAGGCCAACATCTGAAACAACTGCAAAGCACAGCACTTGTAGTTTAACTGATACCTAATGTGTGCAAGTATTCAATAGTAAATAGATGGTATGGGTGGACATGGATGCTTTGTGCTTTTAAGGTGCTGACTGAATCACATCAATACTACTGGCTAACAAAAAATGTAAACACACATGATGCCAATTATTGCTACTTTTACTTTACTTTTATGTTTAACAAATAAATATATCATCAGAGAAAGCCCTTTTATGGCCATGCCATTATTCAGCACTGTTACAGTGTTATTTAAGATTGGCAGGGCATCAATGTGAGCTTCATATTTATTGTTTATGATTGTCCATAATCAAAATCAGAATCAGAAATACTTTATTGATCCCTGAAGGGAAATTGTGTATTTTTTTTTTTTTTTTTTGGCTTTTTCACTTGCTGTTGGTTGAATTCCAGGCAGAAAAACTGCCTTAGTGTGCATTTCCAGCACAAGCACAAACTCTGTCGCTTTATGCAAAATGGCAAAAGACTAACTCGAAACAGATAGCATTGGCTACATGAGGTCATGACATGCACAGCATTTTAACAGCCATGCTAACATTAGGCTGATTTGCTCTGTACTGATGGGAATTACAGCTCTTTGACGGGAACCGGCTTTTAGCGGCTCTTTCAATGGCAAAGAGCCATTGAAAAGACTGGCTCTGTTTTGAATGGGGAGTTCAACTATATTTTGGTTTGCAAGACTTTTGTTTCTTTTATTCTTCTCCAAACACGTCATCTACCTCTGAGTCCGACTACGCTATGCCCATCCAGATTTTGGTAATACTAGGCCCAGAACGGCATTTACCTATTTTCCCATCATTTATTCCAAAGAACCATACAAAAGAATAGGATAGTTCACAAATGTAATATCACTATTACTCTGCTGCTACTGGCTGCTTCAGACAGTCGTACTGCCAATACTATAAAACGTTAAAAAGCAACTTAATAGGAAACCAAAATCTGTGTAAAGCCTGACAGCTAATGGTAAAAACATATGCTGCTGAAACTGGTATCTGCTGTCTTCTGTACCAGGTGACATCAACACCCTGCACTCTATGGCAGGTGGCATCACCTTTACAATTTTAGAAGCATACCTTTCACATGATAATTCAAGACAAAGGTCACTCTCTCATTTTCTCCAGTTTCATCATTGTGATCAATTTGTGTTTGAACTTGATTCATTCCTGCAAAGGTGAATGAGTTTGCGTGGGGTTTTGTAAGCAATGCCGTGTTTCTCAAACTTTTTCTGTTGCTTATAGAGCAGCACACTGCAGAGGTTATGGTTCTGTATTCAAGAGCACCATGCCTATAGTTGTCTTTGAAAGTAGAGAGTATTTCTTATTCAGTGTCCCTGGCCAGATTTTCTCAGCTGATTTTGATGAAAGCA
This sequence comes from Myripristis jacobus, assembly GCA_900302555.1. NCBI lineage: Eukaryota > Metazoa > Chordata > Actinopteri > Holocentriformes > Holocentridae > Myripristis > Myripristis jacobus. The sequence goes on along the minus strand of OMLB01015519.1, from coordinate 10,705 downwards.
GCAGCAGTGCTCTCAAAAGGCTGCTTCTCTAACCTTTATGCTACCATCTCTCCTCTGGCACACACACAAGTAACGACACAAGCAGGCAAGGCACAACAATGGGGGAGAGTCACTTTATATATAAATATAAATGATTTTTTTTACAAATGAAAAATGATGCACTACAAAGCATTCTACTCCATCTTAACAGCATTTTGTTTTATTACTTTACAAACACTTTTGCATTTTGTCAATATGATGGACCCATTTGCTGAACTCTTTCCAAAAGTAATGGTAAGAGTTAATGTATGAATGAACTTTTTCAAATAAATTGTTGTGAAATGTGTTTTTTGTTACATATATAGCTTATTTTATAGAAAAATATCTAAAAAATACTTTAACTCACACAAAGTTTTGTTTGGTATATCAGTATGGAAATGGAATGTGAAACAACACCCACCTTCATGAAAGGCTGATTCTGCAAAACAAAGAAGTGTGGTTTGGTTTGACTGTAGATCAAGACTTAAGCTTTCATTTTTTTTTTTTTTTTTTTGTGATAACAGTCGAATCAGGTGTTTGGTATCCCATTCACTTGACACCTCTCAGTGTTGCAGAGTCCATCAAAGCTTTGTTTGGTTCCTCTCCAGCAGTGTTGCTCCTGTCTGCTAGACCAGCCCGTCCCTTTAACCACATAAATCAATAAAAATACCACAGGAAATTGTAAGCAATGAGTCAACAGTGCATTGTCTCCCTTGAATTTAATGATCAGTGAGCATCACTGTGACAGACATCCAAGTTTTATATTATATCAAAGCTAAATAGTGAGATTCTTTCAAAACAAAAATCTAAAAGGTTCTATCAGTACAGTATGAGCATACCTTTTGTTACATCTGTGTAAAATGCATAACAAACAATATTGTGTCTTGCTGATAATACCGTGCATGAACTTTACACAGCCTGCATGCAGTGTAGGTGTGATGTAAACAGATTTAAATGGTTTGCATTGGCCAAAGACGTGCAGGCTTAATTTCTTCCTCTGATACTGTGCTATGACCATCTAAGTTACTTCATAATACAATATATCTGCTTCTATCATTTAATTTATGGATAATTTTGTTTTGTTGCCTTTCTGGAAAGAGATGACATAGCTGTAAGAGGATGAAGTCAAGCAATGACTTCCATTACGTAGCTAGTTGACTGTCTTTATGGACTCCAGGAAGCATACAAAGTAGTTAATTATGTTTGCCTGATTTAATTTTGTTTTGCATTCTCACCAGTCATCTTATATTTGTCTAAGGACATTTAATTAAATTAAACATAAGCTGGGACTGGGATGTTAAATGATACTGTTTTGATGTATAGACACTTTGCATTTCCACTGGTCAAAATCAGTGTCACTGTGATTGATCAGTGTTCAGAATATCCTTAGGCTGTCTCATTTCCTGGTGGTTGACTTACATAATGAGGTCTGGATGGAGGTCTGTTTTTTCTCTGTTCTGGGATAGCATCTGTTGTGAAACACATAACGTGGCCCAGACAGCTACTATAAAGCCAAGTGACCTTTCACAGCATTTAGGGATGCAACTACTGGCCTTTCAGATTTCCCTAGCAGAGTTACAGCCAGGTGAAGCTACTAGTTGCACAAAATGACCCTGCTGCTGTGGATAAATCATCTCTATGTAAATGGAAATATATAAATGTTTGATTGGAGTCAGTCGAACATCTTTTGGTTGTTGGTGGTGTCAAATTGGTTGTTTGTGGTGTCACCTTTTATTTTATTTTGTTTTGGTTTGTTTTGTTTTAATTGATTTCATTCTCAGGGAAAAGTTGTTTTACCAAACTTTGCATATATGAGGTCAAGTACAGAGAGAGAGAAAGAAAATTGGCGCAATAAGATGGTTAGATAAAGTCATTGCCTGTGTCCACATCCTGGAGTAAAAGCTGATCTTAGGTTGCAGATAAACTACATTTCTTGTAGTACTGGCACATTGCAGTACATATACATCATACAGTTAGACATACATATTTATGTCCATGCACATAAACACACACACACACACACATACACACACCATATATGTAATGTGCACACACACTGTACACATAAACACACATATACATGTGTATATATATGCATACATATGCACGCACACACGTGCATGTACCTGCTAACACACACACACACACGAAAACACACAACACATGTAAGTAAACTAACATACAAACACATTGAAATCTAATGCACATACACATGTATATGTTACAGGCCAAGCAAGTTCATATGATTTCAGTGCAGAGGAAAGCAGGTGTTTCACTGCATGCAGAGGTGAATGCATGAAGCCATGTGAGGTTGTCAGCACTCCAGTTTACAGTCAGGCCTCAAACTCCAACCAAAACCAACATGTAATATACAACAAATGTCTGATATAGTTTGAACAAAGCTTTCAAGATAATTGCAGGCCATTTGCTTGATTTCCCAGCATATGGATAAGTGATTTACATGTAAGTTATATGACACATCAGGCTACTATATGGCAGCTTGGTCAATAACATTTCACATGACGACTGTTCATTAAATCACACCTGGTAGCAATTTTAAGTGTAACTGGCTGATCAACTGAAGAAAGAAAAAAACTATTTTAATCACTGGAATAGTGGTTGAGGAAAACCTCAACCACTATTCCCAAAAACAGATTAATCTAAAAAAAAAAAAAAAAAAAAAAAAAAAAAAAAAAAAAAAAAAGCTGGATTCCAGCATCCAAATTCCCCAAGTTTTTTTTCCAAAGCAGGCCAGATGGAGCCTAATCCATAGTCCCTTCCCCAATCTTTGATGGTGGAATCAGGATCGGGTAGAGGACAAAAAGAAAAGCTCTGTAAAACACAGTAAAGAGGTAGGAAAGAATGTTTTACAATTACTTAATCTGACAACTATTTGATGAGTTTTTTTTGCTTTCCATCCAGGCACATATGTCAGTCTAGATCCGTTCAAATCTGCTAAACTGACTGTTGGATTTTTATTAGGGCTACACTGAACTGTGCATATAGAAATCTATATAAGACTGCTATGGCCATCATGCACAATTATCCTTAACACACAACAATGTATGCCAAATGCTGTTGTAAAGAAGTATACAATACCAGTAGATGCAATCTCTAAAAATCAATAAAGCTATTTTTTTCTTTTTTATTGTTCAATAAAGAGACAACAATACAACTTAAAACAATACAAAATATGAAGTTGGGAAGTAGAATGGAGGGGGTAACAGTCATAATCGACATCGTCAAGACAGTCCAAGACGACAAGAAACAAAATAAAACAAAACCAAACCAAACCAAGAAAAGGGGAAAAAGACATGCAGGAAAAACAAAGAGAACAAAACAGGACAAAGGTGCAGCTAGTGTGTCAGG